>JALLPE010002567.1:5319-16861 GCA_036940025.1 Conticribra weissflogii
AAGTACCATATACCATATCACCATGAATTCTATTCGTCTTGCCCACAATTTCTCACAGAGCAGCCGCGGATTGATCTCCCGTCATTTCTCAAGGGGTGCCATCCCTACAACTGCCAGTGTTGAATTAGGCGGGTACAAAATCATGGGAATGCCACATCTTTCGGTAAGATTATCCCCTGTCCGCCGCTCTCTCTAAGCATCTTCCTCTAAAAGCTTCTTGACTTGTATCCCTAATAGCCCACTAAACACTAACTACGTTTTTTTCCTTGAAATCCATATCCGCGTTCTTTAGACAAGCTCGATGAAATGGGGATATAGAAAGAAATATTGGCTCAGCGACCCTAGCACCTACCCTTTGTTGGCCGCTTTAGGGTTTGCTACAGGATTGTGCACTGGATTCGGAATCTACTTCCTCGGGTCTAGTCCTGACGTTCAGATCAGTCCTATCAAAAGGTAGAGACATTTATTCACCTGTATTTGTATTCATACCACGAAACCACGACTCTTTTTACTTGAAATTGTTATATTTTTGTCATTTTTTGACTTCTGATGTCCAGAAACAAAACTATGCGTGATTGGCATTAAGAAATCAAAATTTTGATCCAGACGTTTATTAGTCAGATTTGCGGCAGCAAGGGCTCATTTTTTGCGCCTTGCATTTGATCCTGCATTAAACTTGGGAGCATGTTCACACATTTCGACGGGCAAGAAGTTGAAGTTGTGAACTCACAACTGGAAAATGATACTTGGAATATTTCTCTCAATTGAATCATGTGGTCGAGTCTCTAACATAAATACTAATTATAAAACATTGTTCCAGGTGTTTATTAGTCAGATTTGCAGCAGGTCAAGAGTTCATTTATTGTTCCTTGCATTTGATCCTGCATTAACCTTTAGAGATTGCATGTTCATGCAATTCGATAGGCAAGAAGTTGAAGTTGTGAACTCACGACTGGGACATGTTACTTCGAATATTACTCTCAATAGAATCATGCGGTCCAGTCTCTAACATAAGTGTGAAATATCATTTTTCGTTCTGTTGAAATGTGAGGTTTCTTCTACTGCTTTTGGGGAAAAGTATTGCACCGTCTCACTTAGCCAAGTCAATGATTGTTATCCACAACCTAGTTGTTGCCGTTTCTCGGATGAAATAACATCAATACTATCCTTCACATAGAATGGTTAGCAATCATAAGATTAGCTGGAAAATTTGGGTTGAATCACTATTAATTATTTTACATAAAGTATTACGAATTCCTACAATTTGCAATTCACAGAGAACAATGAAATATGTACAAAACATCAATGATTGGGCAACCTTACATTCTGCAACGAGACTTGTACTGGAATTTCTTGCACGCAGAGTTGGTTGCCTCTCCTGCCACTGCCGCACCGACGAGCAATCCAACCGGTCCGAAAGCAAGGCCGCCTCCTAAGGCTCCTCCTACTGCTGCAATCGTCGTGCATTTTTTGCGGTAGGCCTTTATTTCTCTTGGTAGTTTCACGGATTTCTTCTCGCGTTCTTGGGCAGCGAGGATATCGTACAATTTCTCTGGCCTCCGGGCTTTGATCCCTGTTGGAGATAATTCAGTCGTAAGAGAGTACTGATCGATTGGGGCAACTTTCTTTCGGTTCCACCTTACTGACTTGGATTTTATATGCATCGGAACTGACGGATTTTTTTGCGATGACATTTGGTTCTCGAAAAGAGGTATGGTGTCCAGGGTATGAATAGTCTGGAACGAGTCGACAGATTCTTCTCGCACGGTTGTGTAGCAGCTATCATTAACCCTGCGATGACTACTACCGCTTGTTTCAGACTTCCGTGAGTTGGATCGATGTAACTTCTGTTTTTCTCGCCTAGTGCAACTTTCCTCGAGGAACCAAGATCTCGTAGATTCTTCTTTGCTCCTCTCCGATCTCAAAGAATTACAATGACTCAAATCAGATCGTCGTGAATTTGATCTGTAGAGCCCATCCTTTCGGAACTTGTTGCATTCCTCTTCAATGATCGAAGGACAAGTACGCCCATCTTGGGAAAAAGGACAGAGACTCTCGCCTGGTCGTTGGGATCTTGATCGTTGAAGATCATTATTTCTTCTGACTCCATTTCGGCTATCTTCGAGGTATGACGATGGTCTATCGAATCGGTTTGATAACTCAGGCCGTCGGTTTACATGAACGTAACTATCTGAATGGCGCATCATGCTGAGAGCTATAACGATGGGGAATGCATCAAATTCACAAATTCAAGTATCCGCAATAATATTTTTGCGTCGTCGATGTAAAATTGCAAACTCCCCCTTGGCAATTTCTGCGTTTTACCCGCTTCGAAAACGATGGCGAATCCGTATGGTAGAAAGATTTCAGTGCTTCAAGAAATATTCTGGTCCTCGCCATAATAGTTGATTTCAATGCTGTACGGTGTCTTTATGGATGAATGCATTCTATCGTGCTCACTGGCGGCTGGTTTACTTTCATGATTTTTTGTGTTCCGTGGTAATTATCCGAAACCGTTCGGAACGATGATGATGTTACATCATTTTTGATTAATTCATTTCTCTCTCTGTGTGTGTGTGTGTTTCCTCTCTTTGCATTCTCTCTCTCCTCTCTCTTTCTTTCTCACCCTCCATCCTCTTTCCCCGTTAACACTCAGCAAAACCACCTTAAAAAATATAATAATATAGAGTGAATGGATAATATGTTTCGGGCGAATGAAATAAACCCATCACCTCCGATCACCCATGACCATTCCTGTCTATTGCCATTGGTGTATCGTACGTGTGATAATATTTTTTTCATGGCATTAAAACTGTCCAAAGCAGTCATCTGTCGTGCAAGACTCTCGTAGTCTATTATGTATGTCACAAACAACAATAATTTTATATCTTATATATATTTTATATGCAATAGTAATCGGGTACACAAAGTACATCAAAGTATTCTCATACTACAATACTTAATGACCATCATATTTTTCGTAAGAGTATTGAAAAAAGCCATTTCGGAAATAGCTGGATACAATAAAATATAATATATGACATATATATTGTACAACTGACAATGGAATGAAGAATTCCCTTGCACGCGTTTATTTATCAGAGCTATCCTTCACTCGTTTCCACAAAACTCAAATTCTAGAGGATGAGTTTTCTTCAACGCAGCCACCCTTAATACTGGGAATGAGCAAATATCAACTCTGATGAGATGCAACGTACATAGATAGAAAATGTATCCATCCACAACATGTGACCAGTTTGAATATTATTCTATATTATTATATCCAATATGCAATGGAATACAACACTCATTCATGTGATGAAGGAAACATTATTCATTCAAAAAATATCTCAATCAGACAACAGCATATTAATCTAACCATGTCCAACATCAATGCTTCCAAGTCAGACACCCATAAGAACCTCCAAAATTGTCTTGATTGACATGCAATATTTCTGAATTCCATCAAGACAACATGAATTTCATAACCAGTAAAAAAGAATCCATCAACCCACATCCAGTACAAATTGATGGACCAAAAATTGATCCAAATCCAATCAACCTCATTCTTCCTTTAGCCCTAAATCGATTCAATTATGTAGCAATTAGAGTATCTAAGAAACTTAATGATGATATCTCTGGCATCCATCCAAAAGGAAATTGATTATACAGTCCTTTCCAACAATTGGATTGAGTCCAACCAGTCCTTTTTTGGTCTGCAATGGGATTCTCAACATCAATTATCAACTCAACAACAATGTGTGGATGCTGCAGCAATGACAACCACCACCACACAGCAGGAACAGCAAAAATCATAGCAACAACAAAACAACAAGACTTGCCAGCTGCTGTTTCTGAAAATTCTCCTCCCTCCTATGCCTGGAAAAATGCATTCATTAGCATCTTTGTTGCCAACAGGCGCCATTGTAGGCATCACAATTAATTAAAAATAATACTATATATTATTTATTATCATTCAGTAATTACTTTTTGCATGATTTTATTATGGAATTAATGTAGTAGCAGTTGTTGTTGTTTGTTCTTCTACCAGCAAGTCTTCATGTGCCTAATGCAAGCAAAATGGCCTGCAGTATTAATTCCATGGTTTAAATTATTCAGATGAATGATGAATAAAATAATTACTAAAAACAAGGCACCAGTCATGATTTGAAAGGTACCAGGACCTAAACAAATAATAAAATTGTTACCAAAAAATGGTTGCTATGTACGGTAAAATGGCATTACTGAAATATTTGGCAAATAACTTACAGTCAAACATGGTCATTGGCAATATTACCAAAATAACTCACAATTTACCCAGACATGCATTGCTATCCCCAACTTGTCCATTTGACATCAAAGATTATCTGTCTTCAATTAAAAGGTGTATGTCTTTTTCAAGATTGACCAGATATGTGCTTTATTCCATCCAGAAGCAGAATGAGCAAAGCAGGAGGTTAATGTCACCTGTTGTGGAATACAATAACACATGTCAATGAAGCTGCAGACAGGAGATTTATTCATGGTATTGAAGCATCCTTCGATGAAAGCTGTATTTACAGTAAATGAAACTACAATCCTGTCAGACAATACAATAATTGCAAAATGGGTAAGTGTAGAATTGATTTTTTCACTCTTGAAAATTCATCAGGTGGGCATAAACTCATCTGTCACATTGACATATATCAGGGAAAAAAGAATATCAATTTTTCAATCCTCGGCATCTCCCAACAATTCAGGGAACTATACATGGACAAACCATATTCTGTTCCAAAGTTGTTTGTAATGTTGAAGATACATTAGGAGATTATAGCTTGTGGAGCTATATGTACAAATAGAAAAGTCTACAATGAATCTTTCTAAGTCTGCTACCAAGGGTGAGTCTAAATATTATATTGATATTGAAACAACTACTAGACAGTGTTTGAGTGAGAAAGTTCCTTTTGGTTGCATGGAATATGTCTGAAGTTGTCAATGGTACTATCAGCAAAAAGGTGAATATGTTGGTTTGGAAAGTTTAAATTACCAAGCTAATAATGAATTGGGTAGACCCAATGGACAAAACTATCAAAGCACAAGTTAAAAAGCCAGTTGGAGCAGGTTATTGTCTCATTCCCATTGACTTTTCAACTGCCAAATAGAGACAATGTGTTGTATATGGTTTAGAAACTAGAATTTGCAACAACCTTGGAATTATGAAACAGGATACATGTGATAGGTGATTAAATGTTATCACAAGTGTAACCATCATCATTGTGGTATAAATGCACACATGCATATTTCAAAGAAGAATAAAAACATTATTTTCCAGCTTCTGGAATGTCTTGGATTCTCTTGCTTTGGAATTGCACATGACAATGGATGCCATGGATAATTTCCTTTGTTACCAAAGAGCATCAACAACACAAGTCATGAGTCTCCTACTAGAAGACTATATAAAGAAAAACAACAAATACCTCTCATCAAATATACAATGCCATCTGGAAAATGTATCTTCAAAATGAAAAAAGAATATGTGGAATTTCATAGCAATCAAAGTGAAAATTTTTGCATATAATTCTGATGTTTATTTAAAAAACTTAATTGTGGTTGCCATCATCATCCAATATATATAATAAAAAGTTGATTGTAATATTTCTGTTATGGTTGGTAACCTTTTTCATTTCCGTTTCTGACCACATGGTAATATTATTTGTCATGTTCCTATCAATATCATTGATTACAAGGTGAATGTTGATTAGAACCATATCATTACTGCATTTGTTTATGAACAATGGAGTTTCATAGAGAAAATTTCCTCTCAATTCAATTGG
This sequence comes from Conticribra weissflogii, assembly GCA_036940025.1. Lineage (NCBI taxonomy): Eukaryota > Bacillariophyta > Thalassiosirophyceae > Thalassiosirales > Thalassiosiraceae > Conticribra > Conticribra weissflogii. Next base: position 11,133 of record JALLPE010002567.1, read on the forward strand.
GTGAATCTTTTGGTCAATGGTTCTGTTTGAATATGACTCATTAATCTTATATGCTGTGTTCCTCATTGAACTCACATTCTTAATTATAATTTTCTCTTCCAAGTCTCTAAAGTGAGTAAATTGAATTGAATCTCCTGCAATAATCACTGCTCCAATAAGCAATAGCCCACAATCACCAGCACATCCTAAACAAGGAATTTTGTTCAATTTTTTTCCTTTGATGGCCAAAGGCATAAAATATATTGGAGTTTGTTATGGACAAATGCCTAGAATGATTATGTTACAATCGTAATGTAGTACTATATATCTAAGTAATTGTATCAATGTTGGTTACATTACTGATTACTATCTATGATGCATCCTTTTGACAAGTAAAGAGGCACAATGTTGCTGTGAAAGTATGTACTATTTAAAAATGTCAAATCAAACTGCACTTTTGGCAGAATGAATGATTACCCAGCAGCTCATGAATTGGAAGAAATAGTAAATCATTATGTTGATGAAAAAGAAAAGAAATTAAGAAATCTTCAATTTATTGGATCAATCTATGGTCAGACTCATAGTTGGAAATGATAATTTAATGATATCATATGATGCAACAAAATGGATTCCAATGACATGGTTGAGTCTTTTGTATCTGAGTAATGTGATGGAAGACTGAAGTGCGTCATATGTCCACCGGATGTGACTCCTAAACTTGCTTATCTTGTGTTTTATTTTTGCGGTAGTTTTAAATTTACTAATTCCAACAAAAATACAACCACAACCCACAACCACCTCTTCTCCTTAACAGTCTTTTGAGAAGGTGCCACCAAAAAATCAGCCACCACTGCCACAATGGCAATTGTAACTACCATTAATCTCCTGAATAATTCCATTATGCAATGAAAAAATAGTTGAGTACTTTTTTACCTCCTAATTCTCACAAAGGAAAAAATCAATATTGACCATGGTGTCAACTATTTTGGATGATCATGTCATGGTATACAGTTTTTTCAGCAACATTACTACAAATACTACAATGAAAAAATAATTTCCAATTAATATTTTAGCTTGAGAATGAATTTTTACTCTTCTTTAAATTATTAAAATCAAATTGTAGTAATTGTAATGACTGTAGTAATAATGCTGAAAAAATTAAACACTACATCATGGTTATCCAAAATAGTGGATGCCATGGCCAACAATACTTTTTCCTTTGTTAAAATTAGGAGGTAAAAAAGCACTCAAATAATTTTTTGCATAATGGAACTATTTAGATGATTAGGAGCAGCTACAATATTTTTTATTAATTTACAATATTTTTATTTATTTCAGTGCTTTTTGGTATTTTCTTAGCTTGTTAAATAATGAATTGTGTTTGACGCCATTGTCATTAAAATGAGTTTAATATCTAGGTTTGCAGTTCCTATTTTTACTTACTGCAAAAATAGGGGTAAATTACCTGTTACCAAGGGTAAATCTAGTAATTACTGTTTACTCATAGGAAAAATATCAGGTCACCAGCTGGAATTTTTTTATGGTAAATTTAAACTTTCATACCGCTCCAAACTATGCAATCATACACCAATCCAAATGCACATTCCAAAGAGGAAAAAAGTTTATTACATGTGATTATTCTGGTATGATATTTGTCATAGAGAAGACATCTTTAACATGTGAGATTCACTTGGTCAAATCACTAAAAAATCCAAATGCACCCCCTGCATTTGGTGGGACCAACAGCACAGACCAAATGCAGACTAAGGTAAGGTTTTGTATCAGGCTTTTATCATAGAAGAAAATTTCGTTCCACATGCGTTAGAAGAAAAATATCACAGGCCTCTGATGGGCCTTTCTTCCTGATTTAGAGCACACACTATGACCTCCTGATTCCAAAACAACATCAACAGAGTCAAAAAATAGTTGGCGCATTTTGATACACATGGCTTTTTGCACCATTTGAAGGATATTTTGGAAAGAACATACTGAAAAATATACATAGGTAAAATAAGTTTCAACTCCTATTTTATTTTTTATTGTCCATCAGTAGTTGGTCAGAGCATCTGGACAAAAGATTGTTCAACTTTGTTTGGACCAAATGAAATTGCTGTTGGTCAGACAGCATCTGAATGAAAGCTTGTTTTGGCCTCAATGGTCGAGTCTAGATGCACCATGGCAGTAATTTCAAAAATTACCAAAAAATTACTGCCCAAAATAATTACCGGTCACAATGTTCAACCAGGTAAATTACTGGTAAACATAGTAAATTATGAAAAAACTTCCAAATAAGATCAGACTCATTGACAAAACAGAAAGAAAACACTCTGTGAACCCTCACTACAACAATATGTCCTAAGCCTGATAGAATACAACACATCCCAATTATCCACACTGCTTAGCTGTGGGACCATCAAAACAAGATCATATTGAAGTTACTAACCATACCATCTCAAATAACTGGTAATATTAAGAATTAGTTGAAAGAGATACCATGGAAGAAAAAACATCTCTACTGTGTCCAATATGCTTATGTACATTGATGATAGGCCAGAAATTTATTCTTAAGAAAATCATGTTAGTTCTATTGATACAATAGAATGAGATGTGACAGATATGTCATCATACCCATTATCCAATTTATTTCATTGCTATGCACTGTTGCATGATTTGCATATTATAATGAGATGATAGGCAAGTGGAATAAGGTAGAAAGCAGCAAAAATTTAGTACAATTGGCTATTAAAAATAATATGGGAGGAAATATTGAAGAGAGACTGTCAAATGACAAAAACATAGAAGTGGTATATCAGATGATATTTTTATCCCTGTTTTTGGAAGACAATATTTGAACCAAGCAACTTGATGAATGAACTAATGCAGCAATCAGAACAAATCTCTGACATCATACAAGAACAACCCAAATTTATTACATCAAAGCATAGAAGAATAGGATTTGAACTGCACTGGTAAACTAATTCTTCATTGAAATAATATCATTTCAACTTCATTGGTGCAAACTAAAAATATCCAAAGGCTTAGTGGGTAAGAACTTGATTGAAAATGACAATGTAATGACTTTGTAATGATGCAACAAACTAGGTTTCTGTTAAATTTGCAAAAAAGGGTGGAATTAAGTGCCATTTTGGATTTTGTCATATTTGAGAAGATTGATGGAGGCTTTTGTACACTGATTGCATGTGACTTTTGATCTTCCTTTTCTTTGATTTTTTGCAATAGATGTAAATTTACTAATTGACTTTTAACTTTCACAAGATTGATTCAAAATTCCCATTGCTATTTTCCTTATGAATGCAGACTTGAAAAAACCTAAATATGTCTGCTTGTGATGTGTATATTCGTCTAAGAATTGGAATTCATTGAGTATTAAAGAAAATATTGAACAATCAATTTTGATGTTTCTCACATCAACTCACAATTTTTCCTGAAAAATTGATCAGACAATGATAAAAAAGAAATTTTAAACCAAGGAAAAAATTTACCTGACAGGATAAATTGATTTGGTCCATAGGGATTTTTTTAATGGTAATAACAAATGATTTTTTCATTTACTGAACTGTGTTTTTGATTTTCAATTCATACATGATACCCTGATACCATTCAATAACAACTGTAAAATGATAGCTGCTAACAAATCAAAGTTAAGATCCCCTTCCCACACCCTCTCATCTTCATTTTCATTTAAAAAATGAAAAAATGGGTCTAACCTTCAATATCACCATCAAATATTTATAAGTATTCTTGATTATCCATACAAAGTATATTTTGTAGCAGTAATACAAGATAAAAATGAATGAAAATTCGCTTGTGACCACTGCCATGACACTCACTATGGCAACAAATGTGGCCCCCCATTGTACCATTTTACCAAGAAATGAACAACATTATTACTGACAACAAATGAGGCCATCTATTTTACCAACCATCAAATATTGAACAATCTGTACTGGTAATCACTGTTTCACACATGGGGACTTTGCACCCCCAATAAAATTATTTGCTGGATTGTGTGATACTTAGGGTTTGAAAAAGCAGATTACTCTGGCTGTAACAGCATGTTTACACTTACTGAGATATAAATCTGACTATCTCCTGTAGCAATAAATTATTTCTATTGAATTAATAGTGCTAAAGCCCTTTTTTACCATATTATTCTTTGACTGTACTTAAAGCATAACTGATTTGGTTAAGTAGGTTGCCAACCAATACAGATTTTATCTAGTCACAGGAAACATGTCTTGGTTGCCATTTTTTATTCAAAAGTTAAGATAAATTGGCAATATAGGTTCAAAAATTAGTGTTGTTTGTTATTTAGCACTAGATCAAAAATGTTTCTTAATATCGTGATTAAAAAGACACCTCACTGTAGATAGGTACTTTTTGAAATCAATCAAAATGTCACCTTATATCTAGATCATTGTTTAAAAATCAAACAAAATTGATTCAGATCTGGATCACATCATGTTCATAGTATGGATATGCTTTTCATTTTTAAATTTCAAGATCAATTAATAATCCAAACCAATGCTGTAATTCAGATATAGATCAGGTGTGTTTCAATTTTTGAGGTTTGTGAATGCATGATCTAGATTAAAAAAATTTTAAATCATGTTGTTGTGCTTTCAAATACATAATCTAGTATTATGGTATTCTAGATCCAATTAAAATAATCTCTCTAGGTATCTGAATTTGTCTTTTGACAGTAATGCAATTATTCAGTAATGGAACTTGAGTAGACATCACCAGTGGCTGGCATTTTGTTCAAGTTCAAACTTTGGTTATGACAATGGATATCAACCAAACCAGCCTCTGCCATTGAGTGGGGAACAACCATGTGATGGGGAGCATTGAGAGCAGCATGCCAATGAGTTTAGAAGTGTCTAAAACATTTTATTACTTTCAGGAACATAACTGTAAATAGTAAAAAAGTTTAAAGCAGATTTTGCCATGATGAATTGATCAGGTGACAGCAGGCTGAGCACGCCTCTGGAAGACACTGGATTAGCGATTTTTTTGGTCTCTCATTACATAGGAATTCGGTAAAAATTATCGCTAATCCATTGTTTTCCCGAGGACAACTTAAAATCCAAAATTGTGCTTAATCGGCAATAATCAAGGGACTAAAGCTCACATGTCTTTTTCTTTTCGTTCTTTTCTTTTGTTGATTTTGTAATATGTATTTTTATTCGCGTATCATTATTGGTTACAAAACGATTTTCGGTATACTATAGTAGATTCATCTAAAACATATTATATTTTACTTCTAAAAAATACTTCGCTCATATATTACATTGCTCAAAAGCGAGCTTCAGAATGCGGATCATTTTGTACAAATTCGTGAATCACCTTCATACAAGTAAATCTTACAATGTACCGTATTATGTATTCGAATATCATATAATGTTTATTGGACTCGGGAAAACTAAAGTACACGGTATTGTAATTTGTAGACTTTTCACCACAGGCCATCTAACCTGCTTATTTGGTCGTCCACAATACACTAATGACAATCAGATTTCGAGAATACGCGGACGATGTATCGTACCGTTCAAAGTCAATACAAAATATTGTGATCAGAAACAATTGAAGACCTGGTCGCGCCCACGGACTTCTTCAAAGATTTCATTCTGAGGGGATTCAGGACAATTTGTAGACAACTACATATTGAACAAGACAATTTTCTCTAACCGTCTAGTAGTACAAACGCAACCTGCACAATAATTGTAGGT
>JALLPE010002575.1:0-14700 GCA_036940025.1 Conticribra weissflogii
CAATTATTAATATGTACGTGGATTATTTTGGACTATAGTATCGTAGGAGATCGTAGGTACTATTTGGGAGGCCATAGAACCTAGCGGGAAGACGATAGTAACGTACCTAGGTGTACTGTATTATACTTTCGCTCGATCGTTTCATCGCGGCGCTTGTTTACCATCACAACACATCATAAAATATTATATTTCATTTTATAACCACACAACACAACACTACTATTATTCCATCATCCATTTCACACTTTACCAACAATCATGTACAACGGAATAGGACTATCATCCGTCCGCGGCACCGCCACCTCGGGCCACGTCCAACACAATGCCGGTCACGTTCGCAATGCCTCCCGTCGGCATCGCACGTGGCGGAATGCGAACGACGGTCGCGACAATCGCGGCGGCGGCGGCAGTGCCAGGGGCCCCGAAAAGCAAATGTTGTTGACGGAGCAAGCCCTTCAAGAAGGAGCCACCTCGCTGGCACTGCACGAGAAGAAACGAAGATTGGAGGGGCGTCTGTTGGAGTTGCGAGATCGACTGGAAGGAGAGGGGAGGTTGGGCGACGAAGAGATCGAAAAGGAGGTGCGATGGGAGAGGGAGAGGGTGATGGAGGGGTGGCGGATCGAGGAGGAGAAGAGGGAGAGGGCCGAGAGGGAGAGGCTGCAGACGTTAGAAGGACGTTTGGGCGGAGAGGCTGGGGAGGACGAAGGGGGCGGTGCGAAATTATTGACCAGTGAGGTGGAAGCAAAAGGGGGAAAGCCAACTGCGGGTTTAGAAACGAATGAGCGCGACGACAACGTTGAAGGAGGAAGTCCAAGACAAGACAAGGAATCTTCCTCGCAAGGAGGAAAAGCTTCAAAAACGCAATCTCCGTCGAGAGAGCGAAGAAGTCGATGGGGTGATCCTCCTAAACGATGGGATGATCGAGGAAATCATCATGGTCATCACGACACCCGTCATTGGGACCGCCGTAACTTCGATTATCATTACGATCGACGCAACCGAGATCGAGCGTGGCCTGGTCGAGGGATCGGGGGAGGAAGGGGTGGGAAAAATGCACACGCACAAAAAGCTTTTCAAGAACAGAGAAATGAAAAGTTGAGGGATGCTTTTGGTATTAGCGATCAGCGTAATGAAGGTAGGTGCTCATATCAAGTATTTGTGGATTCCTGTTTTTCTTTTTTCTTTATGGTAATGTTTTCTGTCAACAAATCATTTGACAATTCAATATCCTCTGCCAAATAACCGACCGCACACAGGAGAAGCATTTGACCGCGAGCTCCAACAAGCCAAACGCCTCGAAAAGGAAAAACGACGAGAACAATTGAAAAAAGTCGAAGAAAAAGCAGAGCGGAAACGTCTTCGAGAAAAGAAGCGATTGGAGAAAGATCAGCTCAAAGAGGAGAGAAGGCTTGGTAGAAACAAAAGCAGAAGGAAGGGGGGCAGTGATGATACTACCATGGCTGGAAGTGAGGATAATAGGAAAAGTGTTGGGTCCAAAAGTAAAAGGAGGCGGAAGGAAAAGTCACCTAGTGTATCGGATAGCAGTCGAAGCAGAAGTAGAGGTAGGAGTAGAAAAAGACGTGCTAGATCGAAATCGTCCGCCTCATCCTCATCCAGATCAATGGGCTCCACAAGCAGCAGAAGCAGCTACACCAGTTACAGCAGCAGTCGAAGCAGCAGCAGTCGATCCTACTCCTCAACTTCGTCATATTCCTCGTCTATATCCAGCGACAGTCGTCGTGGAAGATATCCACGCGGCAGACGATCTCGGGACAAGGGACGAAGATCTCGCGATGGTACGAAGGTACGGGGGCGTAGATACTGCAGTTCTAGTGGCTCAAGCGTTTCGCGTAGCAGGAGCCGAGACAGCCGCAGTTCTAGACGTCGGGGCAGGTCGCAGTCCGGTTCGTCGTATTCTTCGCGTTCGAGTTCTCGTTCTCATAGTCGCGGTGACGGCGACAAACGTCGGAGTAATGGAGGGGCTAAGGAAGCCAAACATCGTTCGCAGTCCCGATCCAGATCTCGTTCTGGCAGTGAGGATCATCGCGGGCACGGAGGCAAACAAAAAACACCTGGGAAAGCGAAACATAAATATGATTCCAGAGACCGCTCACAATCCTGCTCTAGCTCTCGTTCTGTAAGTCGGGACAGTCATCGACATGTCGACAAATGCAAGGGAAGTGGCGGTGTAAATGATAAACCTGTTTCCAAAGTCCGCTCCCGCTCCGATTCCAGGTCTCGTTCTGGTAGTCGGGATAGTCGTGATCGTGGCAAAAAGCGAGATGTGAAAGACCGTAATGACGACAATGTGCGTTCGCGATCACTTTCTCGGTCCCGATCTGCTAGTAAAGACAATAACAACAGAGTGACAAATGGTGCGAATGAAGGAGACGGCAATGCTGAAGTGGAAGTTACAGGAAGAGAAAGAGGAACTCGAAGAAGTTTTATCGATAGCAGACCCAGCAGCCCCGGAGCTCCCTCGCCACCTTACACATCCCCAGAAGCTAATAACAAAAATGAACAACCAGATGACACGAGCGTGGACAAGAAATCCTCAGATTCTAAGCGATTTTCAACTGCTGTTGTGGCAGAAAGTAAGCCGAAACCGACGAGCGCCGGAGCACCCTCTATGGAGAAAAAGTCGAAATCTAACTCTCGATCTCGCTCAAAAGCTAGCCGAGAGGGTAGAAAGAGGAGGGACAATATGAGCCCCTCGAGCTCTCGCAGTCGAAGCAGAAGTTCGGGGCGCGGCCGTAATAATCAGAATCGGATGCACAGCTCCGCCTCTCGTTCCCGTTCGCCTCCGATGAACGACAAGAAGCGCAAAATGCAACATGATAACGAAAATGATGCGAAAAGGAGCAAATCCAAATCTAATAACAATCGAGGGCGATCCTCATCACGGTCTTCATCCCGGTCTGGTTCAAAGTCATCTGGGCGTAGTAGTCGTGGTCGTCGTCATGATAAGAAAGACAGGAGGGGAAGAAGTAAGAGTCCGTCATATACATCTGATAGCCACAGCCGCTCTCATTCCCGTTCCTAAGGCCACAGGCATAGCCGTGAGAAGTGATAGCCATTTTAATGTGACGAAGTACTTGATATGAATTTGCCACGTTTCTTGTCCTTGAGAATAATTTCAAGAGAGTAGCTAAGACACTATCATCCATTCTTGACGGAGGTGATTAGATTTCATTTTTTCCACTCACCTGCAGAGTAGATCACAACTGTTACTTCACATTCTTTTTCTTGAATGATTGACAATTCAAACTCCGCATTTCCAGTTTCTTAGTATGAGTCCAAGAGCAACCCTACCCAATTCCAATTGGTATTTTACTCTTACTTCCCTGCAGGAAAGGGTCACAGATAGAGGCAGAATTGTTTATGGCCCATGTAAACTCACACCATAGTTTGATGACTGAACTGAATAGTCTTTGTCTATAAAATGCAAGAGCCATACTATTAGGATGGTTTGTTGTAGACTCTCCTAAAGTATCATAAACTATCACTAAGTCGCATGAGGTATTTCTTAAATTGTTATACAATGTCATGATCATCTAAAAGCATCCTAAAACATCACAGTGGCAGTTTATAACAAAAATACAAAGTTATTCGATGAAAAAGTTTAAAAAAATTGCTACATCATAAGTATGGTAAGATAAATTTTTCAGCTATACTGGAAGACAAAAAACAGCCTCAACCATGGAGTCTGCTCTGCAATCATGTGTCATGGGCACATGATGGGTTCTATGAACTAATGCCAAATAATACACGTATAAATGACAAAATAAACTAGTTTCTGAAAAATGGTACTATGAAATAATGCGCTTTTCAATTCATAGTTTTGAGTCAGTAAAAGAGTAAAAATCAGTCTCTGGCCATGGTAATAACGTACTCAGTGGAAACTAAAAAACAGCAGTTGTGACATTGGCTCTTGTCAAAGAGAAGGAAGTAGCCAAAGTCACAGAGAAGGAGAAATCTCAATGGCATCTTTGTTTGTGGAGTTGTCAATTCTAGCATCTACCATGGTTAGAGTCTCATTCAAATCAATTGTTGCTGTTGTTGTTTCACCAGCATTTTTGACATAAGCCTCCCTCCTAATTGGGAGTAACTGTGCCAATAATTCACTTCAACTCCCCAGGACGCTCATCATCACTCCCAAAAAATGCTTCAAAGAACATATGCTCTTCACATCAAACTAATTATTTTCAATAAAAAATTCAACCTGGAACTACAAAACAGAAGAGGTACATGCATTGGTTTTTTGAAAGAATCTGTGGCCAGCTTTATGGTTGTGGTAGGATGATCAGAGCTGGATTGGGCATAAAATCAAACATTTAACTGCAAGAGGGGAGAAGGCCATAGGCACTGACATGGTCACAATGTTGCCAAATAAGTTGATCTGTTGTAGGAACTGAAATGGTCACAATGACAACATGAATGATTCTCACAGACAAAAATATTGGTCACACATGCAGGTTCAATGAATGACTCATATTCCACCATCATTACAAAAAATAATTTATAATCAATGCAAATTTCTACCTCCTGCACAGAAGAGGATATAAGAGCAACAAATTGGTTTGGACAAACATAACAACTCCAAAATTAATACAATGCAATGAAAAAGATGGTTATTGACACATGGTTGATAGCATTGCAATGTCAATAAAATTTCTTTTCATCTGAAATCGTTTTTTCACTGTGCAATTTAATGATACACCCCAATAAATTATCCTAAGCTATTCACCACTTGGTGTTGATAATTAAATTACTCTGAAAGTGATTTGATCATGATGTTGTTTAGTTTTTATCATCCCTGAGTCATCTTTGTATCCCATGTAGAATTGTAAAAATATCATTCAGTAGTACCATTTAGTCATGCTCAAATGCAAATGATACCATAGTGATGTATATGCATATAATTATAAAGTCAACCTGACAATGTCATCAGATGTACTTCTTTTGGATTTTTACCACAGGCACCACAGACAATTACTATATCATTACAATATCAGGAATTTCTCAAATCTAACTCTACAATCCCCATCACCTCACAATTCATCACCACACTTAGCATATAGCATTGAATTTACTACATCATGCTCATCAATTGGCAGTAGGACAATATAAATACTCCACCATACTGTTTAAATTGTAGAAATTTGAAGTAATTGATATCAGTTAGACACCACTTCAGCAATCATTTTTGCAACGATCAAATATATTCATTTGATCTCAAAAAAATATTTGGTGGCCAAATGAAGGTCACCAAACTCAGCAAAGACCAAGTGGTTACCTGAAAAGACTGAGTCCTTATAGATAAGGTCATATTTACAACAAGAGTAAGAGTGTGCAGAAAGAATAAAGTGATAACATTTACAAGTAGTCAATGCAAATGAAGCTAAATTTTTGCAAATAGGAAATTTGTATGTATATCCTGCTAAAAAAGAAGACAACAACATGCATAGAAATCATGATCATTTGAAATCTAACAACTGCATTTCCTCCTCAACCTACTCCACTAGCATAACTACTCTTACTACATAGTGAAATATCAGACAAGTCACCAATAGCATAGCATATGTAGCTAAATGTTCAACTCTGCATAATGTGACATCAAAGTTTTGCAAACCAACAACAAAAATTCAACAATTATTCTCTCATGACATTGTGTCATAAACAGGTGTTGTGTCATAAACAGGTGTTGTGTCAAAAAAGGTAGACATTTTTAGTAGCTATTGTACTCTGTAATGAGAACAGCATAACATTTGGAAGAATTTTGTTTGCTGGTAAGGACTTCTGTGAAGGATTTCATTATCACCATCACTGCAAGTATATGATGTGAAAGTTGGGCTAAAGTATGGAAACCTTTTACAGAAAAGGCTGAGGACTGAATAGTTTCTCTGGACATTGAGTGTGTACAGTCATGACTGTTTTGTTACTGTTAAAGATTCAGTAATTACACAATAGATTTGTCATCAGGTATGTAGATTGATGTTCATGAGAGTTATTTACCACTGTGTGAGTTATCTAGTTCTCATGTTGCCATATTGTCTTTTGCTAAGAATTCAGTCATAGTACTGACCAACATGTGGCTACATTTCCCACAAAATATTTTCCCTATGTTAACAACTACAATAGAGTTCCATTGAAATGAAATCTGAAATCATTTTGTAAAATCAATACTCCCATTCAACTGCACCAAAGACAGCACTGTGGCTTCATCATAATTTCGTTGTAATGTTGCCATACAATTTGGGATCATAAACATTCTGTGTCTTAGTTAATGGATGATTTTTTGCTGGGAACATGTTGCCATAAGAAATTAATGTATTCCTCTTTGAGACATAAGCCTTGTAAATTGCCTTAATATGCTATTTTATAGAGAATTATTATATTTTCATTCTTCAAGAATACATTTTCCATTATCAACTTTTTAGCAAAGACATTGACTGGGTTTTGGAATATTTGTGGCTGTCTATGTTATTTACAGATCAGAAATGTTAATTACCAGTGGAATCGGTAAATCTCTTTCCATCATTCTCTTTCCATCATGATTGATATCATAGTCTAGATAGTTACATCATCAAAGAAATATAGAAGTATTCAAAAGTTAATGATCCAATGTAAAATGTCATGAAAATGTATTCTTTTTAATCCACTTGTAAGAACAGATGAAAGATGAAAACCTCATTGAAAAATTTGAAATTCTTAGTTGACAACCAATATCCAATAGACTGGATGTATGCAGTAATGTCCACACAGGATAGGCATTTACATTGGTAAGAAACAGATTCTGTCATTTAAAATGTGACTTCTCTCAATTATTGATCATACTTTACAAAAACTTGTTCTTCAACTTTTACGGATCTTTGGAAACCACTCCTGCCATGTTTAATTTGGGGTTGTCAACCAAAATAGCAGGAATTATGATTTGGGTAGTGTTCTGAAGTTACCTTTGTTACATTCCAAATTCATTACACTAGGAAGGAAATTTTTCAGTAATACCTGTATGAAAGCTGAATGATTGAAATGATTGTCTAGATGCTATTTTCGATAATCCATATATTACCCACAATTCAAAATGAATCCAAATGACAGTTTTAGGAAAATACATTGCTCTTAGGTCATGGTTTCATTTGGTCATTGGAGATACCATTGGGCACAATGACTTCTGTTGAAAATATAACAATCATGTAATCCTTTTTTTATTGTGATTGCTCATGAAAACTTTAGGATCTAAGTTCACCTACATCACAACACCAATATATCACAATCAAAAAGGTAAAAATAAAGGTGTTAAAAACATTCAATATGGATAGATGAATGAGAGTAATCTCAAATCATGTTGTTGTCAATGGATGTGATGTTGACTATGTTCTGATGTGTGATGAAGTCCATAGTATGCACAGAATGGTTCCACTGGTAGGATTGAAAATATTTGGAAATTGATCATATGAAAACCTTATTCCAATTACAGTGATGTAATTAGAATGAAAAATAAAAACAAATTTCACAAATGGGAAATAACTTGACAAATTTCACTGCAGGATCTGTCATCTTATAAAATGAAAGTTGGAAATCCCCAGTCCCATGATTGGAAGTGAAACTTCCAATGGATGGAGATGGGTGGTTCAGAACAAAAAACTAATCCCCTTGCTCTTATTGTTAGCATACAATCTAAAACAAGATGAAAAATTTTGTGCTTAGCTGCCAAAAATTAACTTGACACTACCAGAAATTCAAACATGACAATGGCATTGTTGTGAAAAAGAAAGTAGTGTCAGAGTGTATATCATTGGTTCAAGGTAAATAATTGTGACATGCAATAAAGAAAATTAAGGAGAGGATCCTTGCTAATTATCTGGAAAAGTATTTCTGTGATAACAGTAACAATTGAAACTTTAGAAAATTTCATACAATATGAAAGATTTCTAAGTACATGAAGCTATTTGGATTGTTGATTAATTTTAACTGTTTGTCAGGAGGAGATAATTAGTGATTTGTCATGAATCATACTGTGAGCAGCACACAATGAAGAAATGTTTCATTAACTTCTCAAATGGCAACAAGAAACTATGAATCCACAATGATTAGTATGGCATATAATAAGATAAAATCTGAAGTGAGGTTTTTTGTTGAAGTTCCTCCCAATTATGAGGAAGATGTTACTACATCTAGTTCATACATAGTCACCTACAATCAATGTATTATTAATGAAAACTCATAAGACAGTGGTCAGAGTGTTATGAGGAATGACTAGGAGAAACATAATATACTGCACAAGTTGAATAAAAACATTTTGGTAGTGGTTTCAAAACATATCACTATGAATGAAAATTGGGACCAATGGAAAATTCTCTAGAAATGATTTCATCAAATTTATACCAAGATTTCAAGGTAAGATGTTAGTTATCAAAAATTCACTAAGAGTGAAGTTGCTGAGTGGTATGATTTTTGATTGATTGACTGTTGATGTTGAAGACAGAACAACTAACAAAAGAATGTTTGACAACAGGAAACAGAAAAAAATAGACAAAATAATGACAAATAATCCATATGATTTTTCCATTAATTATGTGTTTATTTGCGCAAAGGATTATGTTGACTGAGATGACTTGAATATGAAAATCATTTCACAGTTTAAATTTGTAAGATGAGAATCATCACTACTCATAACATTGATGTAAAATTTATTTCTGGTTCATTGATGACAACTTCAAATATTTGAGGAAAAGTGTGTGGGTATTCATGTCTCTTTATCAATGGTGAAATAAATATTTCTCTAATTGCATACCCAATGAAAGCAAGTGGTGAAACAAACTAGTACAATCATAGCATGTTTTGATGAATTTTCAAATTCTAAAAATTATACATGCTATTCCCCTACTATGTGCTTAATGTCATTGATTGATTGACAAATGTCACTTGAAATAGGATACAAATAGCAAAATGAAATTGCATATAATTAAAATTGACTTCTTTGTCAATTAGTGTAACAGCTTTTTTGTGTGGTGTATCTTGTGAGAAATGTGACAAATGCATCCACAGTTTTCTTTGAATCAATGTGCTTCATTTTGATTGCAAAATGAAAAAGCGATTATTTTATATGAATGATTCCCAGGTACACTCCTCATTGCAAGATGGACTATCTTGACATGGTTGCTTTTGTAGTATTGTTATTGAGGTAAGAATAATTATTTTTTATGAAATGAAACTCATCCAAAAATGAAAACAAGAGACAAACAAACCACCAGTAGATACAATCATGCCAACAGGTATTATGACACAAATTACTTCACTTTTTTTCATTGAAGTTTCATGGATTCTGGAGACTTATGCTGATGACAAAGACATCTCTTACTTAGAAATTTCGGTTGTTGTGACGTATCATAAACTCACAGCACCAACACCAACACCAATACCAACTCCAACATCAACATGCAATATGTCCCAACATGTTGGGAAAAAGCTTGATAAGTACCAAACTTTAAAGCAAAATAACTAATTTCTGTGCATGGAATATCCTTTTTGCATATGTTCTTAGCTTTTCTCATATTTTTAGTTCAAACATGCACTGAAAAAGTTAAGTGCCTGATTATTCAATCATCCATTAGCCATTAGTATGCCCTACATACAAGGAACCTTGGAGAACAGATGTCAATAACAATCATGCTTTTTGGAATAACGCAATATTTTGGTCTATTGTGCACATATCAATTTTCTTCAATATTACCAACTAAAAATTACTTTTTAGGTGATTGATAATGAATGAGCATGACATTTCTGATTCTTTCAGATTATTTGAAATCCATTTTCATAATTTTTAAATTTTTCATTGACCATGAAAAATCTGATGATATAGATTTTTTAATGAATTACAAATCTCTTAATTCTTTTTATTTTATTTTAAGTTGTGACAAAAAATTAATGAAATTATGTGAATATGAAAGTGTTGTAACTATGATTTTGTAGTATTTCCTGAGTGTGCATCAAGATCAATACATAGAAACACCACAGGGTCACAAATATCAATGCACATAAGATATCATCAAACATGGCAAGGGCTAAAAGAATGTTATGTCTCTGGGGAAGGAATGTTGTCATCATAGAATTATGAAAAATTGGATATCGTTGTTCACAGGTACAATATTTCTCTTGCTGAATGCATGTTATGACTTTTCAATAAATCAGTTCAGCATTGTATTGCTATAAGTTTATTTTTCACACTCACCCAAAACTGGGTTGTCATTGTTCTATTTGAATATTTGGATGCTATGTTGGACTAGAACACAAAGGTATATGTCATGAGATAGGGTTCAGACAAAAGTGGAACAGTGATAGTGGTTGTATTGGAAACCATGAGATTCATTATTGATAGTTTAGAAACTATGTTGGAAGAAGCTGGGACTAGAAACCAAATCATCCTCATTCACTATTTGAAGTTAAATCTATGCACAATTTTTTAATCAGTAATGATGTTAATAAGTTAGAGAGGTCACTTTGGATGGTTTATTATTAGAGTCCAAGTAATACCAATGGTATCAGAAGAAAAAGATCCATCATTAGACCATGCACTTTTAAAATATTTCAGATGATCTGGTAGCAGTTACCACTAGATTGAAGCCATTGATGAATGAGTTCTGAATTACAGACTCCAATTCAGGCATTGTTTTTTAAGTTGTTCAACAAAAGAGTTTGTGCTTTGCTCAGTGTTATGAAGGAATGGACTATTTAGTTTCACCTACTTCGAAAATACCATTACATGGGGGTTTGAAATGAGACTACTGTACAAAATTTATGTTTTTTGTACTGTATGAGATTTACAGACAATTAATGCAAAAGCAGTTAACTGGATGATGTACTAGCATTCCCATCATTAGCCCTGATGAGAATTTGCATAAAGATCTTACTTTTTCAGTGTTATTTGTTGACATGATAAATCATAATAACATCAATCTTAATGAAGACCAAACATTACATATGTAAATATCAAAGATTGATACTCAGAAATAATGAGTTTAAATGTTAATTTACTTTAAAGAGCAACAATATTTAGGTCCATGTTTTTTGACTATTTTATATGAATAAACTTCCATTGTTGTTGTGTCCATCACACATCATTCTCTCATGCCAAAGGTATGAGTGGTACATTTCCAATTATTGTTAGGAAATTATAAACATTGAAAAATGCAACTCATGCCCACAAAAAAAATGTGACATTTGAGAATCAATGTAAATTGGGAAAATAATTCACACATCTTGTCAATTAACTGTTGAACCAAACATAGACACAATTTTTGTCCAATATGACTTGCATGATTTGAGAACTGATGAGGCAGAGGCACATAAAACTAGGAGTTGTATCAGTTCCGCCTAACTATAAATTTAGATTTGACTTCTTGTTTTTAATTTCAACGTGGTCTTGATCCAATTCCATGCCAAAACATCTGATGTTGTTAAAGTAAATTAATTCTGCATTTGGGATCATTCCATTGAACATTCATTATCTTCAAATGAGCAGTCATTATTTATGGAAACGTCTTGAATGTTTATCTTTGATGAAAAACGACATGTTCCCAAACTACTATGGGTAGACGCCAACATTGGGTTCCAAATGCCCAGCCCGGCCTGCTTGATGCTGTGGCTGAGGATACAATGGAAGTCATTGCCAATGGCAATGGGAGTGTGGTCGCCTAAGAGGGCAGAAAGGAAGGTCTCGCAGATTGCTGTCTTCACTGGCAACAATGCTAATGCAACAACCAGGATGACGCCACACACGGCCTGAAGTCTGACAACCAGTCCTGCATAAGCAATTGATGGATGTTGTCATCAATTATTTGACACTGAACACCCAACCTGTTACATTGGTGCAATCCACTCAAACATTGCCACTCCCAAACCAATAAATCCACCAACATAGCAATTACTCCTGCAGAACCAGACAGTCAATCCTTCCTGCACAAATGCTGTTCTTGCCAAGTCTTCATCCTTGGAGCGACAGATGTGCAACAACTTTTCAGGTTTGGGAAAGTATCCAAACCATGGTCCAACCTGTTTCAGAAGCTTCAGACATTTAGCTTTTGCTGCATACTTTCCCATCAGAGCAGAGTCATCTGCATACCACAGTTGCAAGACGTCCGGGAAGGCATGATGAAGCATTTCAACCAGTGGGATAAGCCCGACACCATATAGGACCATTGCCATCAGATCAAGTTGTGTGACATCTTTGCAACTCCAGAGAATGAGTGGCAAATGGCCAGGGTTGCACATAATCAGCATGGCAGTAGCAGTTGAATGCTAATAGGCTGCCTTTTGGCCAAAGGTTGTGCACAGTCCAGAGCATTGCAATTCAGCTGAGCACGTTGAAACCATTCGTTACATCAATCATCATGATACCCTTGGTGTAATTGAGTGGCGGTGAGTTCACCTCTGAATCTGACATGCCATCCAATGGGGACTCACCTCCAATAATAACGCTGAGTTGTGAGAGAACCGGCTGTCAAAAAGCCTGTCCTCATCTGCATCTCAACCCTGAGTTCCTGGATCTGTGTCTAACTCTATCTGAGCCCATTTCTTTGCCTCATGGAGTGTTCCCTTGATTCCTGCTTGCAAGCTTTACACAAAGCTGTAGACTGTTGCAGGCAAGTTGCACCTGTTCACCTGCTTGTTCCATGACCAGTTTTGCAAGTAGGCATTGCCAGATTTCTCCAATGCTGACTGGGCGCCCTCCTGGCTGCTTGTCCAGCACAACAAGGCCTTGCATCATCAGAGCGCGGTATGCCGCCCAAGATGGTGACATTTCTGAGAGCCATTTCAACCAGTATGCCATCTCCTCTTACATTTCTCCAGTAGCTTGGTCAAAATGCAGAAGTCAGTAAAGTAGAGCAACTACATTGATGCCGCTGGGACCCACTCCACCTGAGAGACAGGAAGCCATCTTCATCACTGCATCCAAAGAAGCATTGATCAGGATGCTTTTGGAATCACAAGATATGGTTCAAAGCACATGCATTCTGGGTCCAAGAGGTCTGGGATGCAAAGATGTGGATGTTTTGCCACCAGATTTCTCCTACAGTTTTGGTACCAACTTTGGTGCATGGCTCTTCCAGGTGGAGGAGACAACCTCCATCACAAGCTGTGATACTGTAGACCGCCAACCTGAGCCTCCTTTCCAGACCAACATGTTGTACCTTTTGGCCTTCACCTTGAAGGTTTGGTTCTTCCCGCTTGTTGTCCACATGCAAGCTTCATTGCAACAATAATTGACCAGAGCTGCAAACTTGCCTTGTTCCCATAAATCCATATGTTGGGTGAGGCGGTGTTTTATATCTGTTGCTTTGGTAAGTGAGTGGGTTTTGCAGAGGGTAGCCCTTGGGAATACAAGAGGGCGCTCCAAGTTCCATCTCCTCTCTTGGACCCCCTTGAATTCATGAGCCAGAAGCAACACTCTGACAACACCCCAAGGAGGCTTGTACATCAGGTGGTTGTACGAGCACAGAATTTTGAAGATATGCCGCAATTCCTCATCATTTTCCACCCCACCATGCAAATACAATCCACCATTTCAATGAATGGTGTCTCCATAGATGGAAATGAGCTTCCTGTCAGCCGTTGTGAGGGTCATGCTGCCTTGGTCATGTGTTCCATCATTGTTGACTATTGCTGTTGCAGCCATTTCTCTGGATACGGATACAAGTGACTCACCACCATCAGACCAATTGTCTGTACCCACCAATTTGCCATCCAACTCGCCTCAGTCCCCGCTGGAATCCTCAGAAGTATCTGCATGCTGGGGAAATGAATTCTCAGGTCCTTGCAAGGAATCAGCGTCCTCACAAGGGTGGGTGGTGTCATCCATGGTTTTTCCTAGAGTGGAAACAGTGGAAGGGGATGCAGTCTTGGTATTGGTTTTGATCAGACTGATTGGATACAGGCCATTCTCAGTGTCTCTGAGATCCTTGGGGCTGCGCTTGAGAAGTGACTATGGCGGCAGCAAGCAGCACAACATCACAACAGAGTGGAAATTCTCTGTCTTAGGGTGGTAGAGGAGGTGGTAGGAGGAGCAGCTGCTTCAGCTTTCCATTACATCAATTCACAGTGATGCAGTCAATGCAATCCCTACCAGCCGCTCTGTAATTGCAGCACAACTGCAGGGCTGTGGAGCCTTTGCTGGTGTAGATGCAATAAAAGCATGTTGGTCAGATACATGGCTTACACCAGAATTGAGTGGAAAAGTTGATTGGTGAGGCAGAATCAAATTTTGATCCTTCCAACGACTGTGATTGTGGTCTTGTTTTTGTCACAGGACAAGATTTTAAGCATTTCAACCTCAAGATGGTTGTTGGGAGCTATTGCAAGGCATCGTGGTGACTTGTGCAAGATCTCAGGAGCAAAAAAACACAACAAAAATAATTGGTGTGCTTCAAAAGAGGCAAAAAGGTTTTTGACATTCTGTCAGAGGTGAGTTGCACCTCACAAAGCACCAGAAAGGAGTCATAAGGCACAAACAACAATGACAATTTTCCTAAGATACAACTGCAGATGACAGTGGCAAGTGACAATGGCTGTTTTGGGCTGAAAACAGGTTAAATGTCTCTCTCTCTCACTCTCTCACTCTCTCTCTCTGTGTGTGTGTGTGTGTTTGTGTGTGTGTTTGTGTGTGTGTTTGTGTGTGTGTTTGTGTGTGTGTTTGTGTGT
>JALLPE010002588.1:0-10724 GCA_036940025.1 Conticribra weissflogii
CCAAACTTACCAAAATCAAAGCTGCAGCAGTGGGGGATATCTTTGTATTGCTGCTGGCTGAAACACCAATCAGATTGCTTCCCAAAGGGCCACATTTTTCTTGCGCAGATGTTCTAGATTTGGAAACTCACTTCCTGGGTACTAGTGCCAACGCAGATACCTTCAAGTTTGTTGAGCTACCCACCATCTTTCCCCTACCCTACAGTGCCACTGCCATCAAAGGGAGCTTTTCCGATGACAGAATCCATGATGCCCTGTGCAACATTTCCAACTTTCCATCAGGACAGGACCACTTTGGAGTACTCTCATCTTGGCCTGGTCCAAACCATTTGCCAACGCAGTTCTTGCAAGTCCCAAATCAGCAAATCAGCTCCTGGCTCTAAAAAGAGACCAACAGTGGGCAGAAAATGCGTTCATCCGAAGAAAAGGTCTCACCAATGAAAAAGAAGAGGACTGGGACCCCATCAAGGCTATTTCCAATGCGCAAAATCACCTCCTTGCCACAAACACATCAGCACCCACAGCTTCATCATTTGTAGTCTCGGTCATGCCCAACAACCTGTCTGTGCTCAGATCAGACTCAGCCCCAAATGAGTCAACGCCCATTAAAACAGGTCTCTTGCACCCCCCTGCCTTGCAAGCTGAAACCCATCAAGCCAGGTTCCGTATCATCTTTGCCACATTCAACAATGCCATGAGATCAATCACACAGCCATTACTCACAAACACTGCATAAGAGATCAGTGCCACAGACAGTGCCACTACCCCATTCTCAAACCTCTCTAGTGCAATCGACAACATTCTTGACATAGTCTCATTCTAACAGGACTTCATCTCACAACACATCTGCTGGCCAACCAATCTCAGCACACCCAGCAAATGACTTTTTGTGCAGGGAATGTTTCAAACACAGCTTACCAAAACCTTTGCAGAGGCCTAGGAGAGAATAGGGTTCAGCAAACTATCCCTTATCCCTCCCATCAAAGGCCAAGGTAATAAGCAGGAAGACTCATCACTATGGGAACTTCTTCTGGGAGAAGCCTTGGAAAACCTCACCAAGGTGGACACCAACATCAACATTAGCACATCAATACTCCCACAAAGGGGAATATTTGTGTGTGCTGACACAATCCTTCTCTGCCATACCTTTGCACAGGTGCAAAGCACCTCACCTGCCAAAGACAGCGCTCATCCTACCCCCTTCCTTTTCAATGTAGCAATGAAGCTGGGGAATATCATCACCTCACAACCACTCCAAGATGCAATCTTGGGAAATAGCAAGCAAACAATTCTTGTTTTGTACACTGTCCTTGTGTGTCTTGACACTTTTGCTACATGTCTTGGGAAACAAGCATCAAACCCAGACATGCAACAGTGTGCACAACAGGAAGCTTGGTTGTATTCCACATCAGTGCAATTTGCCATGGCCAACAAAGCCCTCATCATGACCCTCCAACAACTCCAAAACACAGCTACCAGCAGAACCATGCTACCCTCAACTATACCCTATCAGGATTTGGATCAAAATCGTGAGTGCAATGATGACAAAATGCTGGCTTGCTGCCAAATGCCTCAACCCTTCTTGAGCCGTTCTGCACCAGGTGGACAGCACCACAGTGGCAACAACCACCACAACACACCCATGGAGACATCAGAAGATTCACCACCACCCAACCGCCCCCAGCCACCACGGAATGATTGTGGTCCCAACACGCAACAGGACCAGCACCCATGCACAGGGGATGTCATCTATGCCGTGGACAGGTTCATTTCCATGCCCAAGGGCCATGGGGGACAGTTCCATGTGGCCTTCCTCCAGAAGGGAGCTGCATGTAGACTGAACCCCTGCCCCACTCCTCACATCTGCATCAATGATTTGCCCATGGCAGACAAAAAGCTCTGGACCAACCATGTGCGCCGCACACCTTGCACAGCTTTCAACGCAGAGACAGTCAAACAAGCACTTGTCATGGCTACCCTCCCTAAGGAGGAAACCGGTGAGACAAACACCTAAGTTACCATGATAAGTACTCTTGCTTGCCACCCAACCAACTTTCCCCTTATTTTCCCAATCCCACAGTTACCCCACAGATCAAAGTACCACGAATCATTGGCTATACACCACCATGGATCCTACTGACAGGTCATCAGACAAATTCCCCCACGCCGCATAAATCTATCAAAATCTCCCCAGTCCTATCCACTATCCCAACCACAACACCACCTCTGCACAGATCAAATGAAAACCACATTCCACAAGCTCCATCTATCTTTCCCCTGCTTTGCAACCATCTCCACAAACAAGGATCCACAACCAAGAATACCACCCTACTAGTCAAAGGTGAGTCGCAGACACAACCCATGCCACACAAAGCTGCGCCAAATCCCCACTGTAAATCTACCCCCCCCACCGCCTCAAACCTGAGGAGGGGACCATTTGGAAGACAGGATTCTTTGCAATCTTGTCAGGCTTCCTTATAGAACATGATCTATGAAACCTCACTGCAGCCCCTTGGCTACTTAGACAATTACAAAATGCTACTACCAACCTTACCCATTACAACTTCCGCTGGATCAAAATGCCTAACCCAAACTGGGCCATGCAATCTGTAATCTGCCCAGACAAACCAACCTCATTTCTTGCGTGTCTCTTCCACTACAGCATGGACACAAGTCTTGTCATGCGCTATCTCAGGAGCAGCTACACAGCAGTACACAGAAACATTAAAAATATCATTTGGCGCATCTCCTCATATGTGGATGACCAATGACCACCTGTTACAACATTACTGGCAAGTCATGACAACTGGATGCCCAAAAATTTTCAATGCAACCTGCTCACAGGAAAACGTCATGACTTACTGGCAACATGGTAACAACCCATCTATTGCAACAAAACTTGATGCAGTCATGAAAACCATGAACAAAGAGGAATGCAACAATTTTGTTGTACTGATGTCATCTTGGATTGCCGGCTTCAAACCTCACATATACCTGACACCATAACACAACCTTGTCAAGGATGGACAAAAAGGTGGACTCATTTTCAATGCAGCCAAATGGCCCACCAAAGGCGCCATTCCCATCAATCTTATGACATCCACCAAGGATGGGACAGAGCTCAATTGTACCTTCAGCACTGTCATGACCAACTTCCTCACCCACCTGTGGAATCTCAGGATGACATACCCAGATTGTGACGTTGCCATTCATGCCAACAATATCAAATTCTCCTCCAGACAACTCAAGCACCATCCAGACATCATGGGAGCATTCTCCTTTGTCACTGATACCATCCTCTTTTTACAATGCAGCCTTTTGATTGGTTTAGACTTTAGCCCCGCCAATTAGGAACCAATCCAGCTAATCTTGCAACAACTTACCACAGCACTCTACAGCAACATGCTACAGGAAAAGCACAAGCAACCCCTTTGACAAATTACAGAGGGACATTGGTATTTCCAATCCAAGCACCAACAGTTGACCCCATCAACTTGTGACTTGCAAAATTGTGGCATCCAGCTTCCAGACGGATTGATCAAACCGACACCCCATCATTCCTTTGCCAACAATGACATTTACTTCAACAAATTTGATTCATACCAAATACAACCAGCCGTTGCTGCCAGCATCAAAGCAGTCTACATCCTCCTTGGGGACGCAGACTTAGCAGCCCTGCAGGACCCAGTCTCAAATGACAAACTCAAAGACATGCCTATCAGCTACTCATCATGCATCCTTGGTCAAATCGTCAACACACAAAACATGGACGTCAAAACACCACCAGAATTCATTGCTGACACATTATGCCTTCTCCAAAAGCACCTTGGTTGCCACCGGAAGGTCTTCCAATTACAAGATATCAAATCCATTATGGGAAAACTCAGACACATTGCCACAACAGCTCCTTGGTTATGTTTCCTCCTCCCAGATCTTTACACAGAAATTGCATCCTGCCTGAAGATCCACCACAACCATTTGCACATGAGGTTCAAGCCGTTTTGCATATTACTCAAACTACAATGCAACTGTGATGCACCCCACAACCACAGATCCTTTGCCTTGGTGAAGATGATCTAGGCTACCCATTTGCTACAACAACAGCATTTCATCTCCAAATGCTTCAGCAAAATGATCCTCAACAACAACTTGGTCTTGCAGCACTGTCCCATTGCCCACCTCATCCCTAGGGACCCATCCACAATAGCATACTTGGATTCATTGTCCCACATGGCTGGAGGATACTCAACAGATCTCAACTTCTGGTGGCATCTCCAATGGCCAGAATCCATCTAGGCACATGCAGCCAAGGCATGCTTTGGGGATACAATTAGCATCAAAGCCCTTGAGCATGCCACAATCATCATCAATTACATTGACACTACCAGAACCATCCTTGATACACCTCAATATATCAACCCATACCCAACAGCACTCTTCTTCACTGGCAATGTTGCATCTGAAGCATGGATCCAAAAGGGTACCAAACAATTCCCTTTGGGAAAGGCCCTTGGCTTCCTCCAATGCACCATCATGATCAACAATCCAGTGGGAGCAGTGGGATCAACACAGATCACATCTCTAACACCAACAACATTGTTGCAGATTGCAACTCACAATTCCCTATCCATGCCAACCCCTCATCTCATTTTCTTTCCTTCTGACAGGACATTCCACAGCTGCAGCAATGCAGGCGCTTCCACCCAAGTGCAGAGCTACTCTCCATGATCTTGGATGCGCTGTTGCTGGCAAAGTTGCCAGATCCAAGGGAACCAAGCCTGCAAAAACTTGCCATGCCAGACAAGAACCTTTCTTGCATTCTGTTGCAGCACCCACATCACCAACCCATACATAGACCTCCTACACCTAGCATCAAAGAACTACTTCCTTGTGTGTTACACTGTCTTGCTCATCCAAGGTAACACCATTTCTGGCACAACTGTACAATCCAACACCATCAAGAACTCTGTCAATACAGCGTGAAACCTTTTCACAGACAAGGGACTGCTGCCATCACATTCCTGCAAGACCAACTTAATTGGCATCATGGTGTGCACTCTCCACAAGTACAAAACAGTGCCTTGGTGACAGAACATGATCACTGACAAGATGATGCTGTGGATGACCAAGCGCATCCCCACCTTGCCCCAAACACTTCCATTTGTTGCTGTCTTCAACTTGATTTTCCATGGCCGCTAGGCTGGCTTTCATGCCTTGGATTGGTGCCAAACGTTGCAGACCACCTACAAGTGCATCACCTCCTGGCCTTCATGACCGCCAGAGGCCTTCATCGCAGAGGATTTTGAGTTCTTCCTTGTAAGGGAAATCCCTGTTCCTGACACCACCACACATCAATTATCAACCATTGCCTCTGTCTGCATTCATTGACACACACAGAAGGATAAACAAAATGGTGAGAAGTGAGAAAATCCCTTTCTTCCATGACACAATCACTCCCCAGCTTTGCCACATTGCAGCTATTGTCCAAATCATATGACAAGCCTACTTGTTGCATTCCGACCCGGGACTCCCATTAGAAATTTGCCCTATTCATAACTGCCCCTTGCAATGCAAGTATATTGCAGCATTGGATACTGCCACCTTCCTGCAGAAGGCGGCACAGGCTGCCCACAAACTACCCACAAAGAATCCCACCATTGCGGCATGGTCCATGCACTCCATTTGGGTGACAGCAGCCAATTTACTCCACTGCGCAAATTCTCCAATGCCTTCATCCAGAACCAGCTCTGTTGGAGGAGCAACACATTCCTCATGTACATATGCAACACATTCTACTTGGTCAGTTCTCACACAACAGCCCTCACCCTCAATCTCTGTGGCCTCCAGCAACCAACCAACAATATAACTTGTCCCCATGAGCCGCATGATACAATCACTCCCATCACATTGTAATGAAGCATTCCCTTTGCTCTCTTGTGCAGTTTCCTTTTTTCTTTTTTTGGTTTGTTTTTCCTCATGGCCATACTCTATTGCAATCTACATCCCTTAAGCCCCCAAATGCTCATTCCCAGTGCACCTATGACACACATCTCTCTCTCACCTGTGGCAGGAGCACTGACCTTCTTGAGGTGGTTCCAATCTCCTACCAGAGATCCAGTAACTGCTTACTTAAGGACTTAGTTGGCATACTTGTACACTAGCCTTGCACTAAATGCCAATCTTACATATGGAAATCCTGACAGAGCATGAACCATGAGGTTGAATCAAGGCATGACACAGGTTTTCCAACTGAGGAGGAAAGTTGTAGACAGATAAAAGAGAGATGATGTGGACATCAAATGAGTATGGCAGACCTGGAGCTCAGACCATACTTGCACAACATGACACATAATCCTGCCTGCCTAGTGTGCCATGTAGTGACTTAAGTTGAGTGGGATGCAGGATTCACTCCATCAACTGGGCTCATAAAATTTCTGATCCCCAATAGTGTTCAGTGTTTTTGCCTAAGGGCCCTAGTTAATTTTTGTTTTACCCACCACACCTTCCTCAGAGCACTGAGCTTTTTGGGGTGGTTCCAATCTCCTACCAAAGATCCAGTAACCGCTTACTTAAGGACTTAGTTGACATATTATTACACTGGCCTTGCACTAAATGCCAATCCTACATATGGAAATCTAGACAGAGCATGAACCATGATGTTAGATCAAGGCATGACACATTTTTTCTGAATGAGGAGGAAAATGGGTAAAATTAATAACTTTACAACACAATGAAAAATATAACATGAACAGCTCATCTGAAAACAATATATTGTTAGGGGGTACTTCATCAAAGTCAATCCATTTTCATGGCATGAGTTTCCAAAAAGATGATTATCTTTCAATAACTGGGCAGATACCTCCCCCATGTACTTGTCATAGTACTTCTTAAGCAGCTTTCCCCCTATCTTCCTCCAATCAGGGGTCTTGTAGCTCATAAGAACATGAAAAGCAGCCATGATCATTGCAATGAGCATGGTGTCTCTGAAATGAAAATGATGGAAATGTAATTAATTAGTGACAAATAAGATACTAAAAGAAGCATGTATTACAAACCTCACAATACAAAAAGGATGCAAATTGCCATGTATAATATCTGCAATACACACATCCCACTTCCTCTCAGCAATTGGATCTGGAGCTGTAGAAATGACAAATGTCTGGTTCTGGCAAAAGCCAAAGAGGACAAGGAGAAAATGGCAAGCAGGGTTGTGGATGACAATGCTCCCACAGCAGTTGAAATGGCTGATGCAAGACTTCTTGTTAAAGGACTTGCAATTGGCAGAGGAGGAGGAGGAGGAGGAGGGAAAGAAGGAGGTGGCAGAGGAGGAAAAGGACGAGGAAGAAAAAGAAAAAGAAAAAGAAAAAGAAGAAGAAGAAAAAGAAGAAGAAGAAAAAGAAGAAGAAGAGGAGGAGGAGGAACAAGAGGAATAAGAGGAGTGAGCAATCATTTCCTTGTTGTCTTGATTGTGGAGGCCACACAATCTTGACAAATTTCAAGCTGCTAAATATTGTTTCGATCTTAATGGTCTTGTTGCTGTTGGCCTTTGTGTGAAGTTCCTTGTATTAACAGATGAAGAAGGGGGGATTCTGGCAGAGCAGAGATGAATATGATGTGCTTGAATCTTGAGGACGTGGTGCATTTCCTTTGTTACATTAGTTCTGCTGAAGGCCAGTATGTTACAATGAAGGAATTACCAATACAGCCCATTGTTCCCTACTTCACTCTTGTGTTTTTACAATCCCAAATGGTTGTAAGGGGAGGGAGGGTTGCAGCACTCTCACTGCCACTTCCAGCATTGTCCTCAATATCAATGTCCAAGTGAATGCCACCTGTGCAAGACAATGTTTGGACAAAAGATATAGCAACAATTATATAAAATAATAATCACATAACACACAAAAATAAACCAAAACACGCACCAACATCACCATTGTCATTATCCTTGTCAACAACCTCTGCAAACACCATCTCCTTGTCCTCCTAGTCATCCTCCTTGGCCTCTCCCTCCCTGCTCCACCACAAACTCCTCATCCTCTAGCCTTCTTTGGCATGCTCTTTCAACAGTGACATGGCATGTTGTGTAATAACAATGGCAGCATTTGCCCTGATTTTATAAGCTCAACATTAACATACAGCCTGTACATCAAGGAACATGCAACAATCAACAAGCTAACACACAACATCAACAGAATTTGGGTTGAATCTTGGATCCATCCAAAAAGGATGCCACAAGTTGCATCCTGATTCCAAAGCAGGATCAACTTGTCAAGGAATAAATCAGATCTGATGTGTAGGAAGTGCCACAGAGTAACTTGTAAGTACAGAGCTTGGATCTTGCATTCACAAGTTGAGCTGTTGAACTGTGATCCACAGAAATGTAAGCCAAAAAATTACTCAAAATTACCCAAACCTGGTTCCCCTGATCCATAATTGTTTGGTAATTTATGGTAATTTACAGTATTCCCATGATTACCAACAGTAATGTACAACTTAGAGAGGAGAAGCATTGGAGCAAAATGACTCTTTTGTGTAGGGGGTCAAAAAGATGCTTCAAAGTTCAACCCACTGAACATTGAGTTGAATTCCCTGTGAAAAGATATTGTCTGTACATTCCTGTTTTGGTGTGAAGACAGGTGAGGCAGAAATCATCTGATGCCAAGTGATGGATTTCACAGTATTCAAAAAGCTTTTCCTCTGGAGGAATAAACTTGTCTTTGTTCACTTTTTTCTAGTAGTATTTGAAAGAAATTTTTCCTCTAGAGGACAAGTTTTTGGGCAAAATGACACATTTGTTTAAAGGGGTTGACAAAATGCTGTGATGTTTGACCATAGAACAGAAAAGCATTTTTATGCAAAAAGCACAGAGATGGCAAAAAAGCACAGAAAAGTGTGACAGAAGTCATCAAAGTGTAGCAGAGAAGAAAATAAATCAAATAATGGGTTTGACAGCTTTCAAAAACTTATCCTCTATTAGAAAGAAACTCATCCTCTAGAGAACAAGTTTTGGGGCAGAAGTCATCAGTTGCCAAATGATGGATTTGACATTTTTCAAAACGTTGTCCTCTGGAGGAAAAGCATTCATCTTCCCTTACTTTTATCTAGAAGTATATCATGAAGAAACTCATTCTCTTCTAGATATCATACTATCGGGGTAAAAAGACATATCTCTTTGTTGGTCAGAGCTAGGCACGCTATATCGTGCGTAAGTAATTGAATATTGATTTGAAAGCCAGGCGCCAAAGAGTGCTCTAATAAAAAATCGGAGGAAATGTTAGAGTGTAGAATATCATGAAGTTTGAGAAAAAATCAACAATCATCAAAAAATTCCAAAATCTGACCAAGATATTGCAATTCTACTATTTTACAAGTCAAAATTTTGTCATTTTTTGCTGGCTAATCATATCATAGTTTGTTATTAATGTGTACTAAAGCTTTGAAACACAATATAATTAGTCTACAAGTGATAGGTGAACAGAAGAATAAGTGGGTGGAAATTATCATTATCATTTGAATGCTAAAATGTCACAGATTTTTTCAGAAAGATTTGGTTCAGAATGAAACAATTCCCAGCATCGTAGACAAATATTAACACGACATTCTCTACACATCATGACATGTTGCCTTGCACCAGGAGGGATGTTGTGTTGACTGGTTTGCATTTTATGGGCCCATCGGTGAAGCTGACAATTTGCATCTCCCTTTTTTCCTGGTGGAACAATAGGCATGTGGTTCAATGTTGTGTCCAATCGATTCTTGAGCCGTCCATTATCCGGGCAGAGAGCATTGTTGTCAAGTCGTGGTGCCCGAGGAATTTGTTGCTTGCTTTTTGGAGTTTTATGTGCTATCGCTAGAAGCTCAGGTGGTGATTTCCTGCGAGGCCAGTGTTTGTTTGGGTCAAGATATGCAAGTCCGACTTTCTCATGGAAGTCATGATGAGAATATGGAACACGAGTGCATTTGAGTTCACAGTATCGCCGCATCATCATGTATGCATTTGCCAGAGTCACTTCAAATCCCCACATGAAGAGCGCCCACCACCATTTCTCATTGCGTTGGAATCTCTGCAGACGGTAAACCAGACGGAGCTGATCAGCAATGTCATTGTCATTCATCTCATAATTATAATCGTCTGATAGATTCCATCTCAAAAATTTGAACAAAACATTTCTCTTCAAGAGATGGCTCCAGATCCGCTTCTCGCACTCGACCCAGGTGACTTGGTCAATGCTGTGAGAAATCATATAAAACGGCTTTTGATCATAACAGGATGCAATGATAAGATTGTGGGAGAGACTATCACCTTTGAGGACTGCTGCTTTGACCGTCCCTTGCACTGCATCGGCTTGCTTTCCCTTCGCTTCATCTTGGAAAACCAAAGGAGGAACGCCACGGCCACTCTTCCGAATGACACCATGGATCTTTACTTTCTGAGGGAGGGAGTATGCGGCCCGAGCAAGGTTGACAGAGTTGAATAAATTGTCCATCTTGCATTCATGGCCAATATCCTTAAGGTTCTTGAACATGTGGATCAAGCGACAATGCATTGGGCAGAAACCTTGTGTGAGCAAGTTCTTATCAACGGGTTCATTTCGGAAGTAAAAATCCAAAGTGTAACCATCATCTGCGATGCAATCAGCTTGGATTCCATCTCCAATTTGCTTGAACTTACCACAGCAAGTCTTGTACTCACTCTTGCCTTGCATTTTGCAGGTTTGTTCATC
>JALLPE010002591.1:0-14859 GCA_036940025.1 Conticribra weissflogii
TCACTTGGTGATCAAAAGATGCACAATCAAAATTCTTCTAATGATTAATTCTCTAAACCTAGTAATGTAATTAAAAAATTGTGAATTGAATTCAAACAATGGCATCAATTTTAAAAAATAATCTATCTTCTGAACTGATCAGCCTTTTTTAATCCTTCAAAACTTATTTTGTATTAGAATATTGTGTTTGTGGTGTCTTTGACAAATATTTTTATTTCATTTTGATTGTGGAAAAAGTTATGGGGGTATACAATGTTAACAAATAATTAAGGAACCTGTTCAAAAACGCTGTAACCGGATATTTGTATTTTACTGTCACATAATATAATAATATATGATGTTTTAACAACAGGAGTCATTATATTTTGCTTTCAAATACAATTTTTTCCAAAAAGAGGAAAAAAATATCGTGCTTGTTCGACCAATTGAATCTTCCATTCTTGTACAGCTGACTTCTCAACGGAGGAAGAATCAAGATATGAACTTCTTCAATGCTGTTTGAAATCCAACAATTTTGGCGATTTTCGACTAGATCATGAGTATAGTTCAAAGGTTACGAGCACTCCAACAAGAAAGAATTCGATTGTACCGTATGTCGAAATAAATAAGAGTTCTGTGCGAGATATCTCATAGGAAAGGGGCCCCTGTATTTTTTCTCCGTCTCACACACACGAGTTCAAAAAAGAGCCGTTCGTCAAGAAAAGTCGCTTGATCTCGTCGAAGCACAAAAAAGAAAAAACTTCATCGTCTCCGCTTCGGAACAAACTCTCTTGATCTCTGACACAACTTGCGCAACGACTCATTAAATATCTATAATTTGTTCTGACCTCATCGAATCAGTCCTCTCAGCTATTCATATTTTATTCCCAAAAAACAAGACAACAATGTAAGGTCAACCAAGCTTGTATACATTGTATCGAGGGTGCGGAAATGCCAGCGGTTCGCGCGGAGGAATACTATTTTGCAGCTTGGATTGACGGATGTAGTACGTAGTGTTCCGGTCATGGTATACAATTTTGGGTGTTGAGGAAGTGGTCAGATTTTTTAGTTGAAACCGCCGACTCGTTTTGGTCTGATCGAGCTGATTTCACGTGTCCAGTATTTTACGCATTCCTCCCACCAAGCTCATCTTGCTAACCTCTGACTTCTTGCGCGAACTGCACCAATGCAGGGTCTCTTTCCGCAAGAAAAAGTCTTCCAAAAACGTGGACACTGCTCCCGTCAAAAATGAGCCCGCTCCCGCCGCAGCTCCTGCTGCCGCTGCTGCTTCCGCTTCCACTGCCGAGCCCAACGCTGCTCCCTCTCCGGCGGCTCCGGAGAAACCTGTCGAGGAAGCTCGTGAACCTGAGGTGAGTCTGTCGACTGACACGACAGCGTTGTTAATCCCCGCCATGGTCTATGAATTGCCTTAGTCATGCAACAAATTTAGATTTCGTGGTTGATGGTGCCTCTGCTGTCGATTTGAGGGGGGCATACACGTAACACTTGTCTGGGTTACTCACACGACGTCGATGGGGAATTGAGCTCGACGCGAGAATATTCAGAATGCATTCTGTCTCTCACCCGTTGTCTCTTTTTGATCCGCGGTTCTGTCTTCAGCCCGCTAAGCCTGCCCCTGCACCGGTGAAACCTCCCCAAATGGAGGACATTCCTGAATTGATCGAAACTATGATGGGTGAAAAGGGAGAGAAGAGTGCTGCAGCTACCAAACGCATTTACGAGCTTTGCGATGTTGGGCACAAGCAAAACCGTGTGCCTATGGTGTGCTCCGGAAAATACGACGTCCTCACACCCCTCGCTCAATGCCTGACCCAAGAGTCTGGAGATGGCCGCCACCTCGCATGCCTCGCACTCAACAACCTTTCAATTCCCACCGAAAACAAGCGTGTTATGGCTCTTGGTCCTGCGTCCAGTGCTGTTATCGGAGGGCTATGCAAAGTCATTGCTGAGGACAAGCAAGAATCTTACCTATGTTGCATCTGTCTCATGAATCTTTCTTTCCTTGAGGCTAGTATCACCACCATGCTTCAACACTCACCGGTTCCTGAGGGATCGGATCCCATTGCCCCACTCGACAACCCTGATTCCCTCCTCCGCATCCTCGAGAAGCTTCTCAACAACGCCCCAGCTGTGCCGAAGTCTGGATCTGGAAAGTCCGAGGGGGTCCGATGGGCTTGCGGTCTCATCAAAAACCTTGCCAAGTCTGAGGAGAATGCGGCTCTCTTCGGAAAAACTGACATTCCGAAGCGTGTGGTTGATAACATTCGTAATACCACTGCTCCTCCTTCCCGATGGACCTCAAACTCCCTGGAGGACTTCTCCTTATTCGTTATCCTCAACCTCGCGCAATGGCCTGGATCTCGCGAAGCCCTCATCGATGCAGGTGCTATCGATGTGATCAAGCCCATCATGGCCGAGGGCGACCTTCAAGGCCTCAAGGCCACCATGGCCTGTGCGTTCCTTGGAGCTCAATGGGGTGACTTCCCAGAATCCGGATCCACCGCTGCGAAGTCTATTTCTGAGCTCATGACCAACATCATCGAGAAAAAAGGGAAAGACGGCCAATATGCCTACGGTGTGTTTAAGCTCTATACCGCAACCAAGGCCTACAGAGACCTCAGTAGCGCCGCCCGTGCAGCTGACGGAGAATCTGGTGAATCGAACACTAAGGTTCTTGCAGTTCCAAGCGCAGTCGCCCTCTGTTTGCAAGTTGTCTCCGATCTTGTTCTCGCAGCCGACGACGAAGCCAACGGCGGCTCCAAATACGTACCTGACGTCAAGAGTGCCGAATATTCTGCCAAAGCGGTTCTCAACATGCTCCCTGCAATCCTTCAAGCCGGAGATCCTCCTCGTAAGTCCATCCAATCCGAGAAAGCGTGCGGCGAACTCGCCACTATGTTCACGGCATACTCAAACCTTCCAGGAACGAGTCATGAGGGCAAAGAAACCGCACTCAAGGCTGCCGAAGAAATCAGTGCCGCTTCTGGATCTGCACGACCAATCCTAGAAATCAGTCATGACCTTTGGACACAATACCGTAAGAGAGAAGGACAACCGCTTGACCAATTCATCAGTCAAGAGAAAGGTATCGAGGTTGACGAGTCTGGACCTCTGGATTTCCTTCCATGTGTCAACAGCGACAGTCAGTGCTCGATTCTTTAAACAGTCTCGTAATTGTTTGATCGTTCACGGTTTTAGTTATCAATCGATGCTCTGAACTGTTGAATATGGGGTTTTAGCTCTTGGTAATTAGGTTTTGATTGTTCGTGATGATGTGATGTGATAATGTTATAAATACGTTTTATACTCAGCTTTGCAAACTTGAGACTTTTCGGAACGATTTTTTGGTGTCCTACTTCATGTATTGCGGACGCATCGGTCGGTCTCTCATTTGTAGGTTTCGTCGCAATCCTTCCATGACTTAAAAGCCCGCCTCGACGATGGACGTGTCCATTGGAATAGAGCATGGAAATATTTACATTTTGGTGTCACGAAGTGCTTATAATCCAAAAATCGAATAAAATCCTTCGGTCCTTAAAAATTTGATTTGTTAATAACATCATTCTCGATGTCTCTCGAATCGTCGAATTGTTCCAAATCAAATAAACGTCGATTTACCATTCTAGAAGAGAATAAAGCTAAGACAGAAACCCCAGAAGTTCATGCAGCTCCTCCAACACTAAAAGATGAACCAAAACCTGACCAAACGCGACATTTTTGCAATCGCATGATACTTTGCTTCATCGCCATGGGACTCAATTGGTGCACTTCCCTTCGCGTGGCTAATCACTTCGCTTCTTCCATCATTGAAGTTCCACCTCTTGAAACAGTGTCTCAAACTTGCCACGGCGCTTATAACGTCACGAGGGAAGAAAGATTGCGATACACAAAATGCGTTGAATCTCAATTAGGCCAATGTAACGAGCGATTAGACCGCTCAAACGAAATGGAGAACCAGAGGGTAAAAGTTGTATTGATGCATAATGCCGATGTACTGAAAAGAGCCGAGGAAATGTCGATCCAATGCTCAGATTCTTACGCAACACTCAGACTAGCACTGGAAGATTGGACTACGAATGGAGGATCAATTCCAATCAAATCGAATGACTCACTCTTAAATCCGTCCAAGTCACCGCAATGTTCCGCTGAAGATCAAGAAGCATTCAACAGCACCCTTCTTGCAACACAAAATGTTGTAGCAATACAGACAGAAGCCATAGAGCTCTCAAATGAGTATGAAAACGAAAGCACTCTCACTGTAGTTAGACTCGCTGATTATGCCAAGAGGCGAGCAGAGTACGACGCAAACTATTTAAATGGACACACCCAACATATCCAAGATGCCATTTACGATGCTGTCAACTCCATCGAAGTTCCATCGGTTCAGTTTGGCGACCTTTTTCAACAAATTGAATTTTCAGCTATGGATATGTTGGCGTGTATCTCGCTCGACAAGGAAGCGAGAATGAGTGATGGTAGTGTGTGCGATATTAACATGGGCTCTTTCATTGAAGACTTCTATAATGACGCGGTATGGAAGGTCGCAGTACTCAGAGACTCATTGTATGATTTTCAGGACAGGATGAATAGGTATAAAAAGAACGTAATGAAAGCGTATACAGTCGCAAAAAGGTTTTACAATGGTAAGTGGTCTCTTCCTTGCTCGAATGGCATTCTTTCAGATCTTTTCTTCACACCAATCCCATCCAATATGTTGGCATCTTTTGAATCAAGGTGTGAACAATAGTGTCACAAGATGGATTGTCAATACTTTCTTTTCAGGAGATTGGTTTCACATCAGCCTTATCGACATCACACCTATTGATGTATCGTTCCCTGATGTCGACAGTGACGTTTTGCCTCAGATTGGATCATTTCCGAATGTTGACATGCATTGGAACTTAGCAGTTCCTAAGATCGATGTTTTTTACATTGACTTGGACAATGTGAAGAAGATGGCAACCAAGAGAGTTGAGAATGTTCTGAACAGTCTCAAAAATGCAGCGTCACGCGCAGCGGCACTGGTACCAAATCTTCCCGACGACTACAATCCGCCGAAATATGTGGGATTGAACGACACAGTAGAAACCCTTGACGAAGAGGTTTTGCTTCATAAGAACAAGAGCAAGGTAGGGGTTGAACGATACTGTTTGAGGTGTCTTGCGATATAATATTATTGGTTTACTTCTTTGTTACGGTTCATTTTCCATTCTGTCATGTAATTAAAATTGCAGGCGTTCCTCTCAAAGACACGAGCCGCATTA
The DNA here is from genome assembly GCA_036940025.1 of Conticribra weissflogii. Taxonomy (NCBI): domain Eukaryota; phylum Bacillariophyta; class Thalassiosirophyceae; order Thalassiosirales; family Thalassiosiraceae; genus Conticribra; species Conticribra weissflogii. Next base: position 5,265 of record JALLPE010002591.1, read on the forward strand.
GGCATGTTTTCAGGCGTTGCCGAGAAATTCGACGATCCAGGGCTCGACATCAATTCTCCAAAATTCAACATTACGGAACTCAAGAACAGGGTCACGAATATTGAACTGAATTTCGAAAGCCTGCAGAAACCAGACATCGACATTGATCTATGGTTCCTGAAGTTTAACTATTTGAGCGACAGTTTTGTTTTTGTTGACTTTATTTTTCGGGCCTATATTTCAATCAAATTGCTCTTCAAATACTGGTTCGCAACATCCATAGCAATGCCGAAGGTTGATCTTAGAGCAAATAAGGAAAGTAAGAATCCTTTTCGAATGCATCCACTGAGGGCTGCAGTAAGTGGCATTTGCTACAAGCAAATATGGTGGTTTTACCATCTTCGTCGCATCGAGCGCGTGGATAATTACTATCGTTGCCTCGCTTTATATCCCTTTGCTGCACTCATATACATCAGGATGCGTTAGCGGTACTGGAAATGGTACTTTCGTAACCAAAAACATTTACTCGGTTGCATACAACCATGCGTATCAGGATGGTAGCGGGCTTCTCGTTGAAGGAATGGATGCATTTGATGTTAAGAGAGGAAAATCGTGCAACTCAAGATACACAACGACTGCAGCTCTCCAAAACAACATAAATGCCAACTTTTCGGCATTCTATAATTTCCATGAGGAGATCAAGAACAACATGAATCTCTTAAAGCGTTGCATTGATGAAAACAAGTTAGACAATGATTTCGATTCATCTTGCTGTGGGCTGGCAACGTATTCAAATTGCTTTTTAGATGTATCTGAATCTTCCGGTGTAGAATGTCCAATTGATGATCGAAAAGCTATCATGGGAATACCCATTCCTTATGATAAACCAGGTATTATTTTCATCGTGCTGTTGAATTTTGGACCTGATCAAATAATTTCCCGGACTTGTTTTGACCAATATTCGACACGATTACTTTTTCAGGCGTCCTGCTTCAGGATCCATCTTGCTCAATTGATATGAATGGCAATGAATGGGAAATCAGTGACTCAATATTCAATTGCGATACATTACCATCTTGCAATGTGAAATGCACCGGACCACGGAAAGCAAGGATGAAGAAAGCTAGCGAACAGTGTGGGTGTACCCTAGAATGGTACTTGCATTCAAAATGGATGGGTTCTGCGGTAGCATTTCTTCTTTATGTTTTGATGAACATGTCACGAGTATTTTTCCTCTCGGGGTTGACGAGGTTATTATGGGGATGGATTTCTCCAGATAGGTTCACGGTGCATTCCACGTGCGACGTCAATGGGAAACTGATTACAAAAATTGGCGGGAAATCTCATCGAGACTTGATTACTGCGATGCAAATGCACTCGTCGATGTCGAACCAACGTAAATTAGACAACGACAAACGTGATGATGACGATGCGGTGAAAGAGCTCCGTGCTAAGCTCAATCGAAGCATGAAGAGCTTCTACCGATCAGGGCTTATGTATTTGGCCGGATCTCTAGTCACCAATGGTATGTGGATATATTTAGTTCTAGTTATGTCGCAGTCTCTCACACCACGGGCTTGGAGTAAAGAATGATTATTAACGGAAGATCATGTGAACAGATTCTTAATTCTTGGATGTTTCGGTGGGGACGTTCGATTGGGTAAATAACCAGATTTTTCTACTTCGGGCATTCACCATAAGAACGAAACTGGATAATACGCTTTAATTTTATTCATCCAAAAATAAAGTACACAGTAAACGTGATTAGCATAGTTGACATCATTCCGTTGATTGGTTTTGGCTCCAACACATTACTGATATCCATATTAGCCCATCGCTCCCCGTCAAAGCCGACCTGCGCAAATGTTGTTTGCTGGTTTTCTGACTCCTCTAATGCGCACTCAGCCTCGCTGTGCAGAGAACAACACCGGATACTAGGATCTGCCAGTTTCTTGTTAGTAATGTCCAGCAGAGGAGTGTGCAACCCTTCAAGCAAATCTCCGGCTGACGAACCAGGAAAGCGGTCTACCCGTGAGAGAATTGACGCATGATCTCAAGAATATTCAACAGATGAACGACTTACAAAGTTCCCAAATTATGAACCCATTGAGTTGTTTCTCTTGTGCGTAATGTACTTTGTCGCAAATCGAGCGCTCGTCATCAAATGATACTAAACCCGTGGGGTGTGAAGATGATGGCACTTGAAGGGTGCCACCTCCTGCTGGGTTACCCTCTGTTGTCATATCTAATTTGCGACCGGGCTCAGTAAAATAAGCATACTGCGTTTTTGATTTGTTATCTCGTACCTGTGTCATCTCTGGAAGCCGTTTCCAGATATTGAAGTATTGAGGAGTACCATCATCCTCTCCCCAATTCGCTAAATCATTACCACCATGAGGTTGGTTCAACCCAGTTGCATATTTGAATGACCTGCCGTAAAAGGCTAGACCGATGTTGATTTGGTCCCGAGGCACGCCCAACCTCACATAATTTTCAACGCACCGGTCGATTGAAAACTCGTCATTGCCAAAACCTTGAGGATATAAAGGAGCATTTGTACCGGTGACAGAATCCCATGATCCGTGGAAATCGTAACTCATAAGATTGAATTCTGTCAGTACACCAACTAATTTACTGACTTCAATTTTCTTGACATTATCTGGGGCACAAGGTAAAGCAGCTGTCAGACCGTATGGCTTCCCAGTAGTCCGTGTTAAAATATCCAGTGCCGCCCGAATCGCCGAAAGCATTTTGGTGAAATTCTCTGTATCGGCCGGTGTACCAGAATGTGCAACATACCCAGGATACTATTGCGCAAGTCATAGTAACGCAATTTTTATCGCGTAAGGCCAAACACTACATAAAATGATACAAAGCAATGACGGGGAAATCGACTCATATTGACTCACCTCCCAATCGATATCGATACCATCGAAATCATGATACGTTAGGATTTCAACACACTTTTTTGCGAAATTGTCCCGAGAAACAGGATTTGCGCTCATCGCGGGGAAATTGTCAGACAACGTCCATCCTCCGATACTAGGATAAACTTCAGCGCCGGCAGCATGTGCGAGATTAATCAAACCGAGCCCAGTTTTATGATAAGCGCAATTAACCTCGTCTGGACCATCATAGCTGCATTTCTGAATGCCACTTTCAGCTTTGCTGCTGTATGGTCCGAACAATACCTTCGGATAGAAACAAACATTTTAGTAATTGTTTTTCATCGAGCATTGTTTTGATATTGAAAACACTAACCTGCGGATCTCCCCAACGATCTGTTCCATAAATATTTCCTTGTACATCGGGTTGGAAAAATGCGTAGTTAACTCTCTGGACTTTTCTAAAATTCATGTTTGAGGGATCTGCGAGCTTATCACGATCATACCACTGCCATCCAGCTGTAAGAGGAACAACAAATGACGTCAACGAGACACATCTAAAACTATTGCATTGATGGTACCGTATGGGAAGCACACTTGCCATAGTAGCCAATGATCTTTGTACTTGTGCCATGTGGAGCGGCACCCAACGGATTTCCTCCGACTCCGGGTAGAACAGAAGTTTCCGGAACTGTAGCATGAGTCTGTGCGGGATTCTGTGGTGTTGTGACTTGTGTGTTGGTTACGGTTTGTGGGATTGAGGTTTGCGTGTCAATGGGGGTTACGGGCGTTGGATTTTGCGGAGCGGCCGGTGTAGGTGGAGTGCCACCTGCAACGGTTGGAGCCCTGTTTGTGCAATGCTCTAAGGATGTACCACAACTAAAGTAGTGAAGACAAATTCACTCAGATTGAATTATCCTTCAACAAAACGAGAGAAAGACGAAAATTTAACTCATGCACTTACAATCCATATTGTGAGCAACATTCATCGGTGATGGGACATATTCCATTGCCGACCTGGCCTAAACCGCAGGTGCCTTCCACAGCAGGTATATTGGCGACAGTCGCAGGCACGGTAGTAGTGACAGGAGTTTGCGGTTCAACTGGTGTTGGGGGGACTGCACCCGGAGACTGTGCAGGAACGTCCGGCCCCAAATTTCCAACTTTGTTTGCACAATGCTCCTCTGACGTTCCACAACTACAAGGGCAATCAGAAACGAAGTCCTAATGAATGATATTCCAGACATGAAGAAAATGCATTTGAAAACTACCTTCGTGATTAATGAACTCACTAGCCGTATTGAGAGCAGCATTCACTGTTATTGGGACAAATTCCGTTGCCAACCTATACACAAAAATTAACAGCACAAAATGAGCTTTAGATAGAAATGAATTTTTGAAAATCTCAGAACCACTAACCGATCCGCCACCGCAGGTGCCGTAAACACTAGGGGCGGCTCCTCCAGTCGATGGGGCCAAGACATTCGCAACAGTTGTAGTGGTGACTGCTTTGGCGCAGTGATCTGCCGAAGTTCCACAACTAGTGTTCAAAAGGAGAAGTGATCGATGATAGCAAAAATATAAGGATGAATTTTGAGGCATAAAGGAAAAACAAAGTTACATCAGTGAACTTACAATCCATATTGTGAGCAGCATTCGCTTGGAATGGGACAAATTCCATTCCCTATACTTCCATTCCCACAAGTTCCAGCGGCCCCTCCAGATGAAACACTCATGGGGTCTGCTGCTGTAACTACCGTCGCGGGAGTTGGAAGCGGTGTCGGAACTGGCGTTGGAGGTGGAGTTTGAACGGTGACTTCTGTACACTAAAAACACAAAGAAGCATAAAATGAAATAAAAAATTAATTCAGGTAATCAAATATTGAAATGAATAGGTTGAACATTGTCTACCACATCACTCACTGGAGTCCCTGCAAAACAAGTCTCGCCTGCTGCACAATCCGAAGGAGCGCCCGTGGGACAGGGTTGTTGACATTTGCTGACGGCGTCGAGCCATGACGACCCACAATAGTTACCAGAACTTTGAGCATTTACTGGGCCGGATATGATTGAAAGGGATGCAATGGCTGCTGCAGCTGCTATGTTGGCGACAAAACGCTTTGAGGTTACCATTGTGTTCATATTATTTTTGTGGAGACGGTGGTGTAAAAAAGTTTCTGTGATTCCGGTCCCACCCGAGTCCTTGAGAGGCTTGGCATGCAAAAAAAAACACTTAGAACTAGGTAGGTACAATACTACTTATACGGTGTGGTATAGTACAACACAATGTCATAAACAATATTATTGCACTTTTGGCGTTTTGTCAGATGTCATAGTACTTCGCAAACAAGCCCCCGAAAGCAAAATCCCGATGGCAATAATGATAGAAGTTCCTCACCTTTGATTGTAGGTACTCTCCGTTCGTGTTTAAGATACACTATATTTTGTATTGTACACTCAAAACATGACATGTGAAAGAAATAACTGAGTCTTGCCAATCCAGCAGAAACGAAACAAAAATTGATACTTGTCACATACATCATAGTGAACTTGTTTTCATTATCATGATATTTTATTCTCGAAGCACGCAAGGAGAGCAAACTTGGCTTTTTGAGCCACGCACGGTGAATGTTCGATGTTCATTCGGGCAATACAAAAAATTAAAAAATATTTTTTCTATAATATAATCTTTATTTTATTATGATCTTGGTGGCGTATCACCGAAATTATTTGGGTGATGATATGAAGTATGACGACATAATGATAGGATAGTGGTGATCTTCGTAATTTTATCCCACTCATAAACGTCCGAGAAGGCATATTTTTTGAATCACGAGATGTGAGATTCCATAACTTTTCAATAGCAGTTAATGAGTTTTCATCGTGATATCAATGCCATGTTGCATGCTGTAATCTCATGCTTTTTCAAGCAAACAAACTGACAAGGCCAAATCATAGATAATGTCGAACAATCAAAGTGAAATAATGAGAAAAACAAGGAGATATCAAGGATAGATCAATAAGGACTTGTTTAATTTTTGGCATTAGCTGTCGACATTGATGACATCTAAACTTTTTGAAAGGAGTATGACGACATATGATAGTGATCTTCGTAGTTTTATCCCATTCATAAACGTCCGAGAACGCATATTGTTTTGAGTCACTCATGAGATATGAGATTCCTTAACTTTTCAATAGCCGTTAATGAATTTTTTATCATCATATCAATGCCATGATGCATGCTGTAATCTCATGCTTTTTCATGCAAACAAACTGACAAGTCCAAATCATAGATAATGACGAACAATCAAAGAAAAACAACGAAGAAAAACAAGGAGATATCAAGAATAGACCAATAAGGACTTGTTTAATTTTTGGCATTAGTTATCGATATTGATGACATCTAAAGTTTTTCAACAACTGGAATTCCAAGTAGGCTCATAAGAAGTTTAATGGTAGCAGCAGAGACAGTACATAAGGAGAGACGACTTGCTTTCAGCTCCAGCGTTTCAGCATTGTTGACTGAACAGTTCTCGTAAAACTTGCAGGGATGGAAGAGTGAACGATGAAATGAATAAGTTAGTCTGTGGATTTCCTAAAACTTATGCGAATTGCACAACAACACTTACCTGGTTGAATTTCTGACTTGTTTCGAACAAGTAATCGCATAATCGATTAGGATAAAGATCTGACTCCACTTCGCTGAGAATGTCAGGGAGCTTGACCAGGTTGCGGATTAGTTGTTTCTCAGAATCGTGTGAGATAATAATATCACTAGCCTCTGGCCAGACAACTTTTTCTGTATCCATTTGGCCAGTCGCCTTGCGCACAATTCCACAAATTCGTGCGTAGGCGTATAGCATATAAGGGGCGGTGTTTCCATTTAAACTCAACATTCGACCATAGCTGAACTTGTAGTTGGATTCACGATTCATAGAGAGATCTGCGTATTTAACTGCACCAATACCAACAGTTTTCGCAACATCGGCGAGAGCCTCTGAAAGTTCCTCATAAGGGTTCTCTATCCTGGATTTGATATCTTCCCCAGCAATGCGCACGGCTTCATCCAATAAATCCCTCAGCTTGACTGTGTCTCCAGATCTCGTTGCGAACTTCTTTCCGTCCTCTCCTTGGACGAGGCCAAATGGAACATGCTCCAAGGAAACAGACTCCGGTACCAAACCCGCCTTTTTTGCAGCAGCAAAAACCATGTCGAAGTGTTGTGATTGACCTGCATCAGTTACGTAAAGAACGCGATCGGCCTTTTCACCTCCTTCCGAACGATCCAATTCAACTCTATGCCGAATTGCAGCCAGATCTGTAGTTGCGTAGTTAAACCCACCATCTGACTTTCTGACTAGCATAGGCAAAGGAGAACCATCCCGGTTTGTGTACTAGGGAATGAGAAAAAAGTTTGATGAGCAAGAAAAGAATTTATATTCAAACGAAAAATTTCAAGAAAAGAGCTTACCCCTTCAAGGAAGACTGCAGTGGCACCCTCACTTTCCACTGCAAGTCCCTTTGCTTCGAGATCGTCAATGATGCCACTTAGGTAGGGGTTGTAAAAAGATTCGCCTCGCTCGATAAGGCCCTCGATATTAAGAAGGTCATAAATCTGTGATCGAAATAAGATATTGTTAAAAAAGGTCCATACAAATGATGCGATGTATGAAAGCGGACATCACCTTTTGATATTCGACTCTGCTAGCGGCGCAGAGTGATTCCCACGCAGCTAATGCCTCCGAGTCTCCAGCTTGAAGCTTCACGACTCCTTCTCGCGACCGTTTCTTAAAATCTTCATCGATATCAAACCTCTTCTTAGCTGCTTTGTACAATGTTACGAGATCCCCCAAATCGACATTCTCGGACGTTTCTTTATTCAAAGCCTCGGGGAATTCGTCCCTCAAATGTTCCACAAGCATCCCGAACTGAGTTCCCCAGTCACCAACATGATTGAGTCGAAGCACATCATGCCCAGCAAAAGTAAGAAGGTTTGATAGGGTATCACCAATGATAGTGGATCGCAAATGGCCAACGTGCATTTCTTTGGCAATGTTTGGCGAAGAAAAGTCGACGACGATCTTCTTCTTGTTCCTAAAGTGAAGTGGAGGCAGCAATTCGAGCGATCAATATCAGAATACCGTGTAAATTTTTTCAACTCCAACGAACTTACGTTGTCTGTGGCACTGCCAATCTACCAGACGCATCATCGGCCATAGTTTTCAATGCCCGACTCAAATAGTCATCCTTAAACTTCAAATTGATGAAACCGGGCCCGGCGATCTCGGGCTCCTCCAAAATGTCCCCAATCAGAGGCCTCAATCCGTCGACGATTTTTTGTGCACACTCACGAGGATTCAATCCAGCTGATTTTGCGAGACTCATAGCTGCAATGAATGGAATGTAGCCTTTTTGTTAGAATGTTGAGGTAATGATAAAATTTCTTCGATTGCAAATCAATCAATAATACAAACAAACAAACGCAGTCAAACTGATGTGCTCAAATGTTTTACAAACGCAGAACACAAAGCGTTTCCAACATATCTACAACTATCCGTCAGTCGAGGAAAGAAAGACTTCATCACCATGCAAAAAATCAACAATACATCGACAAGATTATCGAGTCGAAGTCAAGCCATAATATACAACTGGCTCAAAAGGGCAGGTCGTTTGTCGATGGATCAAATGAGGAAAAATGACTTCATTGTATATAACTTGATTGTTGAGTCGTCTTCGTATCGAAATTTGAGCCGTCAATGAGAAAGAAGTGGGGAGCTTAAGCTCACCTGCGTTGCATTGATAGTCTCCAAATTCAGGTTTAGTTGCAGGGGTAACCATAGCATCGACAGTGGAGAAAGGTTTCGCTGCCGCAATAGCAGCTTGAATGACTTTGTCACGTTCCTCTTCAGATATTTCTGGCTCTTTCGGCTCGTCTTCAGCTGCATCGTCGTCTTTCTTCTTTTTCTTTTTCTTTTTTTTGTTCTTTTGTCCATCCAATTTAGCAATAGCTGCTCCTTTCGCGATTTCAGTGGGGTCAAAAATTTCGTTAAGAACCGAGACTACAGAAGATCTGACCCAGTCGATGCCAACGAGAGTGGAGTCGTGGGCTCGAGAGTTCGTGGATGCGGTTGTAGCGGAGGTGGACATACCAAGGATGATATGGGATGATCCTGAGACTTTAGCGTGCTTCATTCCAATTTCGGTAGTTGAAAGAAAGGCATTCTTTATGGAGAAAGAACGATAATAGCTCTTTTCACCAACATTACAACGATCACTATGCCCGAATCGGAGTGACAGATTCGCGGGGCCAACGAAGGCAGACACTGGTCTCCCAAAGCAACGACGTGCCAAGAGATTCGTCGAGATCATCGACATGGCTATCCAGGTTGATGGTTTGTTTGATCTGGATAATTTCATCGCGGTGGCTCTGTTCTAGACAAATGAATTGGCAAGTTGCATCCTTCGTTACGTGATTTTTTGTGGCTGAAAAGATGGAAAGTAGTAGTCATCACCTGTCATCATGACAATAATAGAGTAGGTAGGTACAATACTAAGGCGAGTGTATCGTACAATATGGGACAATATTATTTCTTTGATGCGCGAGGAACCATAAAATATGATATCATGACATGGTGCTGACATCATCGCTCAATTTGAGAAGAGGAAAATACTAAACACGGAATGGTATCCGATTGGTGAGGTGAATCTCAACTCGATCTCCAAAGATAATG
>JALLPE010002599.1:0-11249 GCA_036940025.1 Conticribra weissflogii
TCAATTGCACAGAACTAGGTTGCAGTTACTGCGTTTTACTGTAATATACCTTGTTTACTGGTAATTTACCAGGTTGAACACAGTAAACAGTATTTTTTAGGATGGAAATTATTACTTCCATGGGTCACTGCTGCATCTAGACTTGACCATTGAAAGTTTGATTTTACCAAAAAAACATCATTACGTAAACTGAGCTTTTACCTATGTAAACAGTAATTACTGGGTTTACCCTCAGTAACAGGTAATTTCCCCCCATTATGTGGTAAATAAAAATGGTAACTGCAAACATAGGCTCAGAACTCTAATCAATATCTCATTGGAGAGGGGTGCAAATTTTGGATTACTCAATCCAGGTTGAAGTCATTGTTGCAAAGGATTTGGAGGTTGAATACTGCTGTCTACCAATCATTCTCAAACTGGAAAGGGGTTGGGTTTATTTGGTGGGAGGGATTTGCAATCAGGTCAAGAAACTTTGGCAGAAAGTCTTGTGGACAGGTGACTGCACCCAGAACAGTAAAAGGCTGCTAAGTTGTGGAGAGATTGTGTTGAAGGTGGCAATCTGCATAAAGTGAGAAGAATGAAATTGTCTCCATCACACTCTCTCGTCCCCTTGGTGTTATTGATTGATTGGTGTACCAGGAATTTGCCATCTGTCAATTGCTTGTCCCAGTGTTGCACACATCTGCACCCTCTTTTCCAACACCCCTAGTTGAGTTGCATTCTCCAAGTATTCTCCCCTCTCCTTTCTTGCATTGGTGTCAGTTTCCATGTAATTATGTCTAGATAGTACTGTGGTGTTGGTTTTTTGCAATGATAGCTCATCATCCCCAATAAAGGTTTTCAACTTCTGTTGCAAAAAATAATGTACAAAATATCCTTTTAGAATAAATCTAAGGTAGGAATAGGTGGGAATTGGTCATGGCCAAAGTGATGTCTTACACTCATACTCATTCAACTGATCTACATAAAATTATATGATTCAATAGTGTTCTGATTTGATTTGATCCTTTTGCTATGCATACAGCTGTACTTTGTCTTGATATTGAGCTCCTATGTCTATAGGTTACACATTCATGAAAATCATTGACAACTGTTTTATATTCCCTGCAATAGTAAATTCAGTTTTTGATCACATGTAAATTTGACTCTAAGTACAACCAATCTCAGTCCTAATATTAGATTTGCTGACCAGATACAGCTGCTATCATTATCATAAATATCATGCAAGAGTTTCCTTACTAGAGACTGATGCTTGCTACCTGACAAAATTTTTGTCATAAGATCTTCTCTGATCCTGGAATATGTGTAATTAGGGTTTCCCACAATGCAACTGATTCACAGACTATTTAGGAACAAGCTGTATTACTCTTCTTATTCAGGGTGGATTCAGGTTTGGAGGTATTCTAAATGAAAGCCCCATACATATATGTGCTGTCTTTAGCAACATCTATCATCCTGAGTTTGAACCTTAGGCCTCAAAGTGTATCAACTACTGAATTTATGAAAACAAATTCAGTGACTAAGATTCCCATTTCAATTATGGGATGCTTTGAATGTCAATCAACAACGGTTGTGTTGGCATAGAACAAGAAACCATTGCAGGAACACCTGGTCTGTTTGTCCCTTGCATGATTGCTGTCTATGAACATGCATATGTCAACTGGTTTGCCCAATTGCTAAGGGGCAATAGTGGAATGAGATCTTTGATATTGCTGTAGAACTCCTCCCAGTTTATTACTGGGAACTGCTCATCATCTATGTCTGGGTATGTTAGATTCATGCAAAGAGATGAATTGTGATGTGGACCTAGATAATCGATCATATGAAATGCAGCATCCATGTGACCTTCATATGGTAATGTAGAGTGCATTTTTTAGTGAAAAACTTGTAAAAAGTGCAAATGCAGCCTACATCAACCATCCAACACATAAAGTAATTCAGAGATTGGAAATATTACACTAGATCAGTGCTTAGCTGGGGGTTTACATCAATTCCTGAATACTGAATAATAATTGCTGGGAAATGGGATATGGAGTAGGTGCCAACTTTGGCAATCTGTGCTGTGGCAGTAAGTGCTCTGATATATGATCATTGCAGTTTTTGATAGCTTCTCTTATAGACTTGGAGGGACTGATTCTCCATGCTGAAACTCCATGCTCAAGCTGCATCTATTTAAGTTTTGCACCAAGGAATATATTGGGGGATCCTACTTAGTCTAGTTTCAACACAAAGTACTTGTCTAGGACTTTCAGTAAATTGTCAGGGTTCTTGCAAATGCACAGGATGTCATCTATGTAAATCACACATAGGAATAATGAGACTCAATTCGTCCATTATATGATTTCCTGGTGCATGTTTTGTACCAAAGGCCAGGGTCAGCTATACATGACTTGTATCCCAGAAAGCATATGCAATGAGAAAGGTGCTCTCTGAATACTCTACCAGCTGGCTTCAGCCCATACATGGTTCAGCCTATGATAACTTTCTTGCATTTGCCTGATTCAGGGCCAAGAGCAGTCAGTTTACTTTCATGGAGCAGTTATGTAATCGTTTTTGATGTCTCCAGTCATCATGTTTTTTAAGTTCATGGCAGAAAGCATTACAGAAATGCAAAGAGTCTCAGATATCAGCACCTGAGTAGGTTAAAGTGGTTGGAATATTGATAATATGTCTCCCAGCAATGAAATTGATCTTACATTGAAAGTCTTCCATATGTAATACCAAATATTATGTGGCAATTGACAAACTGGAATTTGTGTACAACATTCCTGCAGTCCTCTAGAATAAAAAATAAAAATGATATTCTTCATTCCTCTACCAATTTTATCTCTCCAAACTGTTGAATTTGTGTTGTATTCAGTCACAATGGCATTATGTACCAGCTTTGGCAGAGTAACTCCAAAATGTTCTGTCTTTTCAATTATTTGGTTTGTTGTTGCTTTACAAGTGAGATTATGGCTTCATACTTCTTCAGTACACAAAACACCCACCAGTGAAATCCTGGTTCAATGGCAACACTCATTTCAATTGCATAGGATTATCTGACACAATGGTAAATCGCTTTGACCATAGAAATGTTTGTACCCTTAATCAAGTGGTACCACACAATACTGACACATCCTGGCTGCTGGCTGCAAAAGGTCAAGGATGACAATACAAACCAGACATTATCATCCAGATATTAGGAAACATGTTGACAATTTCCATTGTGATATTACTGTCAACATGTAGTGATCCCTCAAAAAGGAATAGGACTGTTGCCTGAACGTGACCTCACCAACACAGCTTGGTACTAAGTTACCATTGATCTCATTGGACCGTGGTGTGCAAAGACAAAGCATTTTTATGATGAATTCTATGCATTGACATACATTGACACTATGACCAAACTAATATGCATTGACACCAAATCAAGTGATGCCATCGCTAGAAAATTTGAACTAACATGGCTAGCTTGATACCCCAGACTAGTAAAAGCTGTCCATGATAATGGTGGCAAGTTTATGGGATACGCCTTCTATCACCTCCTTCATGTTCTGGGAATGAAATATGTTTCCGAACACAGTAGAAAAACACAATCTAATGCTATATGCAAATGCATGCATCAAATGATGGCAATTACTTTGAAGATATTACTGCTCTTGTGACCACCTCAAACACCACAAGATATTTTCCATCTTGTTGATGATAGACTTGCCACAAGGATGTATTTGATGAGATTCATTCTCTCTACAATACTTCAAACAAGTCTGTTTGCCCTTTTGTTGTCCTATGATATGCTCTTAAATGACCCCCTCTTTGCAGAATATCAAACCATTACCTGCAATGGTGAGTATTGGTAAATGATGCCCTGTTGAAAAGCAATCACCAGGGCACCAATCATGATTACTTTGTTGGACAATGAGTCCTCAGGTATGACAACACAATCACAAGGAAACTTGCCATCAAAACTGCAGCTTCCATTGAGGTTGTAGGCATTCACATGAACAGTACCATCACTATCCAACTCTGACTTTGTGTGACTGAATGAATAAACATTTGTTGCACCAACCCTAATAAAGACCCTCTGTTATGACTGGAGGTCCAGTTATAGTTGGGGAGAGTGTAGTGCCCACAAAAAGCATTGCATGAGTTCCTGTATTTCCATTCCTGGAAATTGCAAGACTCCAGATTCCCCTGAATGTTTACCCCTTACTTTTTGTCTGACAGTTGTTAGACAGATGCTTGACAGATGATGGCCATGTAATGCTTTTTGTGGGTGCTAAAAACATTACCTTTGTATCACTTATATTTACTAACACTAAAACCACAATTGTGTTACAAGAGTCTGATTCAATTGCACTTATAATAAATACCGTGTACTATTCTGTACATGTCAAAGACTGTAGTGACACCAAGATTCTCACTACAAGATGTTGCATATAGTTATGATATTACCATACAAGATAAATAATTTAAAGAACAAAAAATGATTGATTCAAAATAAATTAGTAAATCTGACCACTATATAGGACAAGACATAAAAAGATGGATGTGTTGGTTTGTCAGAGTAGGGGGAATATAATTGAAACTTTGTGTGCATCTTTTTCAAGTATTTGATTTGTTGTTGCTTTACAAGTGAGATTATGGCATCATACTTCTTCAGTACACAAAACACCCACCAGTGAAATCCTGGTTCAATGACAACACCCATTTTGATTCCAACTCAGCGTTCTGGACTTAGTGAGACTCATTGAGGTCAGACAGCTTTTACACCACGGTGAAGCTATCCTTCCATTAGCAACAAATAAATCAACATTTTGTAGATTTATGTTGTTGAGTATTGTCATTGACAGTCATGTTCTTTTGGTCAAGGATAGGGGAATCATCCATGCACTTAATGTCAATGAATTTCTCAAATGGCAAATACTCATTACTGTCCATGTTGCATTGGGCATGCATTGCCTTGGCCCTTAGCAATAGCATTTGCAATGATTGCAACTTTGCCATCAGCCATCAGCCATCAGCCATCAGCCACCAGCAAATTTGACATTGTACAGTTTCATGTCAAGGATGAGATTTTCATAAACACACAACACACCTAATTATATTCCTGTTATCATCATGCTTGTTGCTGATGACAGTACTCCAAGCAAAGGTATGTATTGTGGAAATATTACTGAGGCCTGTACATGATTGTCTCCTGACAAATGATTCTGGGGTATCTTCCTTCCCAAGGGCAAGAGTGGTGTCTTCTGTCTGTTCTTCATCAAAGTATGGGTCGTGACTTAGGTATCATTGAAACCAACTTGCAGAAAGTGTCCCTTGGTGAGATGTCTGGTGTGCCAAACTGGTCTTCATCCTTCAGAAGAAAAAATAAAGGCCTTCATATGGTCTTGTTCAACTGGGTCAACAAGCTTCTTGGGGGTGAGGGGACTGTATATATATGCTTCAATGCACAATATCCTCTGTTGGATTTAAGATCTTTAGTTAAAGCAGGGCTGACGGTCCTCATCAACCATCACCAAAACGAATGTAAGGCCCCTCAACTAAGGCTTTTGTACCAATGAAAAACTATTTTGCACAACAAAAATGTTAGATACAGAGGGTTTTTTTGACCCCCTCTAAACAATGAAAATTGATATTTCACACTAATTCCAAGTAGTCAAAATTCTTCTATTATATAATAGGAGCTTAAGTCCAGCTCATCATTTTTCTTGGTTACATAGAACAACTCTTCCCAGATGCTTTTCTGTTCACTTTCAGGATGGCTGTGTTGCATTTAAGACCACTTGTAGAACTCACTATGTTGTCTATATGTCAGATAAGTCAGTGCCAAAAGATTTTTTGCACAAGCAAATGACAAAGCAAGCACAGAATGAAGCAAGGGAACAAATGAACAATTATCCACTTGTATCCATCAATGAAACTCACCCAATCATTTTATTTTACACCAAATTGCCTGAATAATCTCCATCACATATCACATTCATTGTTATCATCATCCAAGCCACCCCCCTGCTCTTCATCATTTTCACCCACCATTGCTTGAGCCATTATTATCCTGGTGTGATTATTATTCATAGAATGGCCAAGTTCTACCAAAAATGAGGCAATATCATTGTGATCATCAATTTCCATTGCTCTGGAATCACAAGCAGAAACAACTGCTTTGGCTCCAACATTATCACCTTTGCCATTGCTTGCATGAGGGAAGGCTACTGGGGAGCCAAAATTCCAATTCAAGTATTGTATCAAATCCTACAATTGTTACATTGATGTATACTATATGTTCTTATACTTGCCAATACTGACTTATACTGTATCCATGCCCAAAAATTTGTGTGAGACTGATTATCTTATCATCAAAATTGGTATATGAACATAAAAATTGTCTACTCACTATATCTGACAATCATGCAACTCAATGAACCATGGGAATTCTGCCAAGTGATCTTGTGGAGGCAGTCACATGAAGAGGAATTCAGTGGAGCACTACTAACCCTGTTGCACTAAGTTGATTCAGACTCTTGGCTATGACTTTTATTTAGCAACTTTTGTCTGATTCAGTCTGTACGTTGAGTCATAAGAGATTTCACATGGAAGCTTCATCCTGTGGTGCGAAATTGCCCACGTTGTGCAAAATAGTTTTACACTGGTATTCCTTCACGCTTCTCCTGGCCTCTTTCGTTCCACCCTGAATTATTATAGACGAAAAATGGCGCGGAACCACTGTACATGTTGTAATTACTAATATAATTACACCACATAAGATTGTACACATACAAAAGTTACAAAAATCACTTCGTGGGATCAATAATTGAACATGGGATATGGTATGCTACTTTCTACTACGCAATATTATTATCATCAAATACCTTACTACAATACCGGGTTCTTACGATGTTACGATGTCAAGAGATTACACAAATTACGTAAAAATCGCTGGAAACCCTGCTGTAAAACGCAACTTGAAAAAGTCCCCTCTATCATTTCACAACCGTCACAATCCATCCCTTTATTCGTCCAACCAGCCATCATGCAGCCTCAACAAACCGGTGGAATGACCCAACAACAACAAGCCCTAATGGCACACGCCGCCGCCCGCGCCGGGCAGATGAACATGGGAGCCCCCATGCAAGGTAATTACATATCCAATCAGAGCATGGGTGTCCCCCACGGAATGCAGCAGCAGCAGCAGCAGCAACAACCCCCTATGCAGCAGCAGCAGCAGCAGGTGCAAATGCAGCAGCAACAACAACAACCTGCGTCGGTACCTTCTTCCCAAGGTCAGCAACAACAACAACAAGTAAGGGGGAATGCCGTCCAATCCCAGCATCCGAATAACATGCAGGATCTTCCGATTCGTTCGTATTTGGACCAGACGGTGGTGCCTATTTTGTTGGATGGGATGTCGGAGTTGGTCAAGGAACGTCCTCCAAATCCGGTTGAGTGGCTTGCTGGGTATTTGCTCCGCAATGATCCTCAGAAAAAGTAGTTGGTAGGAGTTAAAGTCGGTGTTACAGTAAGGGGTATCTCAAAGTAGGGATGCTTGGGTCTTGGGTTTTACCAGTGATAGACGAATAAATGATGGACTCGGCGTGAGTCGCTTTCAGAGTGTGGTGGTATAATAGCTGAATGACGTCATACTAACTGATTGACGGAAAGTGGTGGGTTGGGGGGGAGTTGGATAATTTCATATATTATTTGTAACAGAAAAGGGGTTGATCTATTCGAAACTTCATTTAGTAAAACATTGTAAATGATCTTTTTCGCGACTATCTCGAAATCTCGCCATAATAGGCCTCAATACATGGTTATGGAAATTCCACAATACCGTGTACAAATATACGCATTATGACTCTTATTCGCGACGGAGTTTCATGATGCTGGAAAGTTGTCATAAATCACAATATCATGGTATTAAAATAGATTAGACTGCACTCGACACTACGACGTAATTATCATTTTTTAATTCCTTGGGTTTTTCGCTGATTTCTCACTGTCTTCCACGTCAAAATGTTGATCCCATCCCTCTATTTTTTTCGTATTTTTGAATTTGTTTTTAACCGAAATCCAATAGGAAAGGAGCTAAGACATTGTGCGGTGATGTGAAATACTATTTTCCGTTATCACGATGTTTATCTTATTGCAGAACTTACGTTGAGCACACGCTCCCATATCGAAAATATTTTCTTTCTCATCTGCTTGTGACATTCTCATGAAGTCAAAAGTTCTTTCTGCTCATTGCCGTTCAGTTCTGGTTTCGAATCAGCGTGACCCATTATCTTTGCCCACCTATTCAAGATCTCCTGCTGATAAGCCTGGTCCTTCTGCCTCACATCCCCAGAATTTTCCCGAATCTGATACATTGCGACGGAAATTTCATGCCTCTTGGCCATACGCCTCTCATGCTCTGCCATGCGTTCGAATTTTTTCTTCTTATCGTATTGTCGTTTGATAAACCAGCGGCGTTTTTGGCGTTTGAGATTACGGGTTCCGCGTTTGCCTGCCCGCGGGGGGATGGCAGCATAGGCTTCGGCGAGCAAGCGTTCAGTCTCTTCGTCGCTGTATCGGAGGGCNACATTTTTATCAGTGTTGTTGATCACATGACACAATCACTGAATGAGAAAAAAAATTAAATAAGTAACCAAGAGCAACACAAGAAGAACAAAAACACATCACGATTCAAACCAGGCAGCGGCAAAATTCAATGACTCACGTTAGTGACATCTTGACCTCTCGTTGCAGCTGCCAACTCAGCCTCCTTCTCCTTTTTCTTTCTACTCAATCTGCCACCACGACTTTTTCTTCCTAAATTTTTCTCAACCACAGTTTGTCCGGTTTCGAATCCGGAGACGGCGATAGATCGTTGAAAATCAACCCACGTGTCATGCTGTGAACTTCCACTAATGGTATCTTTTCCGCCACCATCTTTCGATTTGGATGAAAACGAACGATCAATTCCTCGAATATTTTTTGACTGAGCTGGAACGATATTGATCGGTTGTCTCCGCCATCCACCGCTAATAACCGTGCTTGCCAGTGATGGAGTCGACGATGAAAGCGAAAAGGAGCTGAAATTGGCTGTTAAAGCTGTGGTTGCAACATCGTTTAATGGTGATAAGAGTGCAGAAGCTAATCCAGATGACACTCTTGGTAAAGCTGCCGCGGCATTTCGTCCGCTGGAAAGGCGGAAAGAACTGATGCCAAGCATCGTCGTGGATACGGTAGTTACAGTGGGGAGAGATAAGACTGTGTTGGTGATTCAGCTTGTTTGTTTCATCTCTCGAAAACATGTATAATTTCTGCCTTTGTCTGTTCGCCATCCGTCAGGTTCAGAGGAAACTCCCTCTCTTCCGACGAAAGTCCTGAGAATATCATATGATAGTACTACTTCGGGTACCTTTAGTATGAACAATATATGATATGTGGTGGTAGGTACAGTGCTGCTCTTCCTGGTGGTTGGACTTGGTTTTTTCAAAGTTCTCTGGGGTGGGATCTTTCACATGGTAGAGAGGACCCGCCGGGCGGATCCTTCCAAATTGAAAACAAGGTTGTCTTGTATGGTACAACGCGGTAGTAATATATAGTACTCCGAATTGAAGAGATGATGTGGCAGGTGTTAGGCAACTGTCAGAAGAACAGAAGAAAATGATAATATGTAATTAACTTTTAGGTTCTCCAGAGCTCTTTATTTCCTCCACAAAACACTTCACGTCAATATATAGGCCGAATAATAGCAGACGATAGATGATAATATTATTCTTTCCGGATATTCATTCTACCTATACTCCTGCCGCTAGACCCGGGATACAAAAAGATGATCACACCTATGCCATTCATCGTGGCCCTTGCGGTCGCTCTCATGTCTTCGTCAGCCTCATCATTCCAATTGCACCCGCTCACGACCATAACATCCTTGAGACCCAACACTTCATCTTCAACTCTATCTTTTCCCACCCTCTACAACGAGGACCCCAAAAAAGCATATTCCGATCTTGAAGGATTCGGAGACGATGACGCCTTTGTAGGAGAAAAGTTCGAAGGCACTGTCGACTGGGATGCCGAATGGAAGAAAGTCGTAGAAAATCGGGATCAGCCTGCGAAGAGGCCGGGGAAGTACAAGAGCCAGGTCGAAATTGCAGCAATCAAGACGACGAACAAAGTAGCGAAGAATGTATATGATGCTTCGCGAGAGATGAAAGAGAGTCTTCCGAAACCACCTAGTATTCGGTCTTTGCAAGGAGATTGGAGGGTGAGTGCTTAGTGGAGTGGTTCGCAATGATTTAACTTACTTGAACAAGACAGTCCGCTCAAAAAACAGGAACTCTTTGTCGTTGAAATTGTGACTTGACTTTATCGATATGTAAACGTAGTTTTGGATTGGAATCATTGTGGTTGTTAGCTTCGGGCTGTCAATTCTTACAGCGACATCACAAACTCAAGTGAATGAGTCCTTCTATATTTAAACTTTGCAATTTGCACGTCCTTCGGTTTGCGTCTATTATCATAAATTTTGCAATCGACATGTTTCACCTGTTACTAGGGGTGGTCTCTTTTGGTTCGTGTGGTTGTATATTCACTTCCACATGGCGCGTAGATAACACTTTGGTAGAATCTTCGGATTGGCATTTTGGATCGCAACATTTAATTTCTATTGCACGGGTTCTGGATGGATCTGTCTGTTGAGTTTGGGAATGATTTCTTGACGAGACTAGCAACAAATCAAGTTTTCTTGGAATTTATATTTATTATTATTCGCTAGTCCCGTCATACCTAAATAATGCAGAAGGAGAGAGTTCAGAAAGGCGACTCAACACTTTTTTTCAGCGTTGTGAACTTTTGTTGCCCTTCATAATGCCCCTGTAAGTAGATTAAAACGTGTCCATCCCTAGGAAATGGAATAAAATCAAGCATCTGACATTAGGATAATGATATATTTGCTCTTCGAAGCATGATCGATCCAAATGACCCTTCCAACTACTCAAATATGAAGTAACATCAACAAAAGAACCCTGCCACCAACGAGGCATGTTCATGCATGCTTTCTCAATGGCTTCACAAATATTGCAACTGGCACTGAGGCCCCAATGAAGGGTTTAGTTGACTAAAGTTGTAACTGCAGGCATGGGTTAATGGCTAAAAACAAATAATAGGTGCTGTTTTTGGTGGCTAGGTGCAGTTGCATTCATTGGGCTAGATGAATTTGGAGTTATGAGTGACATCTATTGCATTAAATTGTCTGTGAAATAGAATCCCATTATTAT
>JALLPE010002650.1:0-11548 GCA_036940025.1 Conticribra weissflogii
TTCGTGAGGATTTTGAGATTGGTAACTTTTCATCTGTAAACAAACAGCTGATTAGCGCCATGGCAAATTATTCATGGTCGATTCCACTGGAAGAATATGGATTGAGAAAGAAGCTGAAATAATAGATGAGATCTTGAATCGACTGTTGCTTTGCAAGAATGCTCTATCAACTTGGAGTGAAGAGTTTTTCAATTAGGGAGTACTAAGTTTACACGATATTTTCATATTTTCTGCACAGCAACCTCGTTTCCGGACTGAATTTCGCGCGCCACATCAATCAGAGTTCCGTTCTTGCTTCGCACGTCTATCTCCGCCAAAAGTCGCCAAAAGTCGCCAAAAGTCGCCAAAAGTCGCCAAAAGTCTAGAACCAACACCAAGACGACCAAAAAAGAAAGGAACTCAAACCACGAAGATATCAAAGCGACAAACACCTGACAAGGACCTGCGGGAACACTCCATTTATGGCGGCAATAACGTCTAAATCCCTTGTATTGGGATACATGATCCAGTTTTTCTTGGTAGTCACTTTTGTAAGCGGCTTCACGAGCTTCAAATTTAGATTTAGAGCCGTCGTTCAGCCTACTGCTTCGTTATCAACACAGTGTTTCACAAATGCAAACGACGAGGATGGATTCAGCCAAGACGAAATCGACGAAACGCCTCTTTCCGAAACATTTCAAAAAGCGGTAGTTCTTCAACGTGCGGGAGAAAGATCGGGGGCATTGGATGCGTACCAAAATTTTTTGAAAGCAGCCCAGGCTCATGACATAGATCCTACATTATACGCCGAGGTTTATGCAAATATGGGAGCAATTTACGCAATGCAAGGAAAGGGGGACGCAAGATTCCAAAGGAATGAGTCGAGAGTTCGAGCTAGATCAAAAGCCAAGGAGGCTTTTATTGAGGCAGTTAAATACCGACCGAGTCTTGGAAACGCTTGGGTGAATTTGGCGTTGTTGGAATTGGCTGAGGGGAAAGAATTGGGGGCGGGTAGCGAGCAATCTACGGTGAAGAAATTATTACAAGATGCTAGGAGATATTGCGTCCGGGCTCTTGGAATGGACAACGACGACGAGAGGTCAAGGGCACTGGCTACTAAACTACTAAATGATATCGAGGAAATGTTGAAGCAGATTAAATAAAATGTTTTTGCACGCCATCCCCGTTCCCCGTCACCATAAATTTTGACATCTTCTTTTGTCTGAAGTGACGATCTACAATCATAACTTAGTGTTGAATTAATCACTCTGCTTTCGTCGAGAAATATCTACAACCTTGACAAAAAAGGAAGCGTCGTCTGCATTTTGTTTTCATATCGATAATTCTCGACAGATTTATCTATAAACATTTTGATCAATTTTCTATATTCGTCGGGATATTTCAGTAGATGGCAGCAGTGGTCGGAGTCGGGAAATTTATGCTTTGAAATTGTTTTCTCTCCGAACAAGCCTTGCCGAAATTCAATAAGTTTTTCCAATTCTTTATACGGTGACAAATGATCAGTGGGACTGTATAAATACAATTGAGGTGTGTCCTTGTTATCGTTCAAGAACCCGTCCCAATATTCACGAAAACGACTTTCAACTGAGTGAGGGCTAAGTGAGGTTGCTCGTTTAATCAGTTTTTCTCTTGTAGATATTGAGGAAATGTAATCGAGTGCAGAAAAAAGTGTGTGGACTTTTGCATCATAATGACACGGGGAAGAATCAAAAACTACGCCAACCAGTTTCGATAGAAGATTTTCGGAATCAATTGTTGGGTAAAGCCGACTAGATGTTGATTTCTGTTTCAGAATGAACCTCATCCATTCCCACAAAAAGCACCCTCCATTCGAAAAAGAGTGCACAATAAAATATGGACATTTCATTACCTGCAGCTGATGTAGAGCATCCAATGCAATTTTTTCCATTTCTAACATTTTTTGGGGCTCTCGCAAGGAAATGAAAACCGTGTTTTTAGTACGGGCTCGCGTCACATCCGGAGGTCCCTCGGTCATAGCCGTCACGACAGAATTTGGGCTTGCGATGCGTTGGACAGAATTCCATCCTAATTCATCATACAGCTCAGAGTAACGGCGGAGATTGCGGGGGTGACATCCAAGCCATCCGGTGAGGATAACCACTGGCCTCTGTCGACCCCCAGGCATCATGATGTGTTGTGGACAAATGAAGTGGGCCGGTGATCGGAGCGCATTAGAGACGGATGCAGTCAGCAACATCATACAAAATGTACATGCGTCTAATATCATTCGCCAAAATAAAGAGAAATTGATTCATAAGTTAAATTATACCTGGTAACATACTATCGCTACGAATCACTCTTGCGCAATAGTACTATATTGTACTGTCTTTACTACGCTTTTTAGGTACCTACTATACCGATGTGACGATACAACAATAACAACAATTTGAAAAACTTGCTACCACCTGACAATTGTATCTCTGATCGTCGTGGGGAGGTCTACATGTTTTTTCTCTTCCTTGCAGTATGGTATTAGTACCACCATAAAATATATTTATCCATCAACCCCTCACCTCTTGAAGACAGTTTACTAGGTGTGATGCCGATCAATGCTAAAAAGGATCTGTCAAACAAAAATATTAATACGAGTTCAACGAGCGTTTGTGCTAGTTATTATTCCCAAGAGAACCAAACATCACACAATTGCAATTGCAAATGATTACTATTCAAAATTTTGAGAACGGAAACGAAGACATCGAGGTAGTTGCTGCTTACGAGAAAACCTATTCCGAGGGGTATCCACTGTTCCTTCCAGGTGTGCTACTGGAGCACAAAGCGACTACATTCAAAATTAGTAAACAATCCATTGAGGAAAAAGAAATCCTCCCTCTACTTCGTGATGAAAATAGTAGCCCCATCTGCATTGGTGAATTTCCTGAAAATAATTCATCAGATGTAATGGCCCAAAATGGCAGCATTAACACTGACAACGAAATGGATAATAAATACTCAAATGAGTTGGATGACATCGAGAATTTTCGCGAAGAAATGGATCCAGACAGTTCAGTTGCCAACGTGAACAGTAATATATCCGAAGCATCAACAATAACACGATTCCGTGTCTCATTGCCCCGTCCACGTCAAAGATTGCCTACAATCTTCGAAGTTGTTAGCATAAGTATTGACTCCGGAGAATTTTCCTTAATCGATGATGGCACTAGTGAACCGGCAGTGTATCCACCTGTTTTGAAAGCCAGCGTGCAAGAGCCGACGACCACCAGCATTAGCAAGGATGACATTGCAGAAAGCTATCGCGAAAACATGGTGGGGAGAAAAACTTATCTCCTTACTCCAAATGAATCCGACCGAAAATTCCTGGATTTTGAAGATCCTGAGGTAAATCCTCTTCTTAACCACATGAAAAATATTGATTCCTCGTCTAAAAATGGCAAAATCTTCCTTGTGGACACGATGGAAAACGTAGTTGCTGATGAAATGAAGCTATCATCATTCGATATGGAATTAAGCAGCTACTCCAAATCAGATTACGAAGGAGATGATGATATAAATGAACGCTTCAGTGGCGCTAGCACCGATGTCGAGATATCTTATTTACAAGCTAACGAAAACACGATTGCTTCTGGATCCTCAGAGGTCGAACCATGCGATCAGGACAAACATCAGAACGACTCTTTGCTGGACCATAAAGGAATCGAACAAGGTGGTGCAATCTGTAATTTACGAGGAAGTATGTTTGGAAAGAAATCAACCGAGGAATGCTGCTATGAGGGTGACTATGTAAGCCAATTGGAAATTGACGATGGTTTGAGTCAAAGTGGCATTGGAGTGCAAGATCCCGTTCGTCCAACCGATGTCAATGAAAGTATCATTTACTCCAGCAAATTGAAAGACAACGAATGTTCATTTCAGCAGGACGACAACGTTGAGGATGATATTGTTTGCGAATCAGCAGAATTTGAATCAATCGACAACCACAGTTTTAAATTTCAAGGCAAAATAGAAATCGATGAGAAGTTGAGCCAAGACTGTGTGGAAGTGCGAGACGTCTTGACTGCCCAAACCAATGAAAGTGCAATCAAAGTCATAAGTCCTTGTAAACATCCGCCTTACCAAGACGCGAAAAATGAAGAGAGCTCGAATTATAATTTTGAAAGGTGTAGCAAAGATGACATCGAATTACAAGACATGATTCCGTTGATCTCGATTTATGAAAGCTCTCATGGCGCTGAAGGCTCTGGCGCTTCTCCCACCTTCGAAGGTGGGAATGATGAAAATGCCGCTGGTCTGGTAGAAGGAAAAGAATTTCCAATAGCAGCATCGCAGGGAGCTATTGCCCGAGCAAATCCCAATGATAAATATGAAAAAGGCACACTCGAAAAGCAACTAGCACGCACACAGGACTGCACAAATGAAATATCCGCTCTGCGACGACAGCTGAAATTAGAGCAGAGGGCGTTTGCTCTTCAAAATTCACAACTCCAAGCCGACATCGACCTTCTAACTCATACTAGAATGAAATTACAAACAAGTCAAGCCGAAGTGATCAGAGAAAATATGGAGTTGGAACGAATGATTGAAAAGCACAAGAAGCAAATGGCAGTATTGAATGTAGAGAAGGAGAAACTTCACGACAAGATGGAAACAATTGCCAATGAAGTGTCAGACGTGAAAGAAATTGCGAGAAAGTTACTTTCTGATTTTCATCAACAGAAAAAAAATGCACAGAAACAGATGCAAATCGAGATAAATGCAGTCAAAACTGAGATGGAAACGATGACGCGTAATCATGAGAAAGAAACGGCAGCAATACTGAAAGAAAAAGAAGAACTCAGACAGGCATTAGAGAAAGAGAATCGTGCCATAGAAGAATCAAGAGCTTCAATGAAGGCGACCTTGGACTCACTTCGGCAAGATAGGAGGAAAATGGAACAATGTCTCCAGTACGAAATTGACTCAGCAAAACTTTCTATGCAGGAGAGAAAAGCAGATTTTAAAGAAGAGCTGAACCGAGCAAAGTTTTCCGAGACTCTGCACAAGATGGAGGCTCTCAAGGGACATTGGAAACATGCTATGAAATGCATTAAATTGGATGCCATTGAAAATGCCGGCGAATTTTCGAAAGTAACTTTCCAAGCGATCATGGAACCTTTTCATGATGATGCACTAATCAAAACTGCATCAGTCAAAAAGTGAGAAGCGTAAAGATTCAAATTATTATTGTATAGACAGCTGACTTCGTGAGAGTGGACGAAGAGACGATAAACGACCAATACGTGTGCGAATGATTGTACAGAACCCCATTTGCTCGCTGAAAACCGTCGTATTTGCGGTCAATTTATTAATCGACGCAAGAATATTGTGATGGCATGAAATTTACCTCCTGCACACAGATTATAACAATTGAGAAGTAGACGCTTTGTATTGGATGAAGGACGAAGAAGATTAAATTAATGAGACGTACGTTTACTTTCACAAACCAACTGCATCAAAACGCAACAGATATGTTTCTTTCAACGTAAGGACACGGCATGAACACATCACGACACAGTAAACACTTTTCCGCATCATGTCGCACCAATTCTCCTTTTGCTCTCTTCAACTTGCTGCTTACAACCCACGATTCCTCCGAATAGGTTGGGCGCGGACTTCCACACGGGAGACAAAATTTCGACCGTTGGTTCAAAGTCACCCCGAAAAGAGTCAGTTTCAGCAAACCCAATTCCACAATATCTGCCTTATCAGAATCGGATTCAACATCATTGTCATCGTCTGATCTTCGAAGATCGTGACCTGATTTTGCTTCTTTCCAAAGAAGATCAATTATGTCTTCTAATCTAATGGAAAGATCGTCAGTTTGTAAGTTTAGTGTGTGCAATGCAACAACAAGCTGCAGCAAGAAAAAGTTGACACAGCATGATTGCGTCAGAGAGAGGGCACGTAAAATATTCATTCAAAAGGCGGCAAGTTAGAACTTACCCTCTTCTTACTTATCATAATATGATCTGTGTTATCGACGGGCTCGGCCATATTCATTACAACAGCATCCGACACAGTACCTGCCGAAGGAGACGACCCTAGGACTATCAAGGCCAAAACGCCTAGATAAACGTTTTTGTGACTGGGCAGAGTGTTGGGTATTGGACGTCGCCCAATGGCCCTTTCATTTAATCGAACATGTAACGATTCTAGTCTATCAGCTGCAAGAGCTGGACTCAGCTTTCCTGCGCGCATTTCTTGAAGAATCACTTCCAGATCATTAGTAAACATTGTTGTGAAAACTGACTGCTCATCCAACGAGTCAACGTTTTGCCGCGTTGTAACAAATTTCCCATTCGACGGATTTTTATCCACGTGATTTGTCTCACTCAAGTCAGGAATTAAACTCTGTGCTCCAAACTCATACCAAAGCAGTAATGCATTGACCAATTGTTCTCCACGACGTTTCAAACTCCTGAAAGTCGGGTTATAAATTTGTTCCTTCTGCAGCGGCAATGGGATTGTCAGCAACTTTGATTTCTGAGCAAGAGCCCGTCGATGAGCCGAGACGTAATAATGCGAAGCTGCTTCGAAAAAGGTTGAGGGTGGCAAGTGGACCCAGCGTAGGTCTCCAGGAATATTCTTCTGGTCGAATTGTCGCATTATCAGGTCTGTCGTATATTCATGTCCAGGATATATCATCGAAATGGTCGAATGGGCAGCTTCCGAAGACCAAGGGCCATTAGTACGAGTGAGAACTTCTGCAAAACACCGTTCCATTGACAAAGCCCCGGCCCCGGGGCGAATTCTACTAGATCCATTCTTAGATTGTAAGCTCTTCGGATTTTTGATAAAGTTGTCACTGGCGCGCTCCAAATCGGATTCAAAAGGAACGCCTCCTCCACCACTGAAAATGGCATCTCCGCTGAAAAGATGACACTGTAGAGGTCCCATCGCCTTCGTCGATTCACTCAACGTTATGGCAATGTCTGGAGCTACCCGATTTCTCAACGCATACACCACACTACCACGAGTATGACTCGGAACATTAATGACCTCAATACTCACAAATTTATTCATGTCGTTGTCCTCGATACAGGGAAGAGGAATGAAACATCCATTTTTTACAAACAATGTCTGATAAGGCACTCTTTCCATCGCCGCGCCCACCACGACGACATTTCCCACGACTCTATCAAACAAATTCTTTTCCCCGTCTCTGGCGCCGACACCCCCATGGACCACAACAGCCGTCTTTTTCTTAAAATCGTGGCGAATACTCTCCAGGTGCTCAACCAACTCCCCCACTCCCGCAGTGTGATCGTGATGTCGATGCGTACACAAAATTGAATGGAGAGCAATCCCCATTCTCGAAGATGGTGTGACGAAGGCATTACTTCGGGGGTATAATGAGTAATATTGCTCGTATATACACTCCAGATATCCCAGAATGACGTTGGCCTCCCCGCAATCAACCAATACGCCAATCACCGGTGTTTCGTATGCATTTTCCACTGAATCATGACTTGCGACACTCAGACCGGTGCCGCCATCGGACAATTTCCTTGGCGGACAACACACGATCAAAAAGGCCACATTGTCCATAAACTGAGGAATGGGATGAATGAAAACCCGATCCGGAACCACGGTCATCCTCTGATGAATCGTCTGCGAATGACCCGCAATCCCCAATCGTTCCATTTTTTTCTGCACCGCATCCGCCGGTTCCCCGTTATGAGTCGACGTTGGCGACAGCATTTCCCTTCTTCGATCGGCGACGCTACTCCCGGTGCCGCCGCCGTTACCTCCTCGATTGCGGCTTTTGGCTCCCAAGCTCATGATTTTGACGTGGCCCCATCTGGCGATTCCGTAGCGATACAGGAATTCGACCATCCACATGTTTCGTTTGAGTAGGGGTCCCAAGAGCAATCCCAGTGCAAATTGCGGAACGGAGAAAATCAACCCTGCTAGCGAAGATAAAAGTAACGCGAAGAGGACTAGGGCAGAGAGGGGGGTCATGATGCATGTGTTGTGTCGATATTCTCGGAGGTATTGATGAAAGGAGAGTGGGGACCAGCAGAAGAGTTTGCTGAGGAGGGGATAGGGTGTTTTTGGTTGAGTGGTGTAGTAGCCCGGAGGTGTCGAATTATTGTCCCTATTGCTGTCACCATTATTGTTGGATGATATAACTTCTTTTGATGATGCACCACCGCTTATAGAATTGAAGTTGTAAATTTTGGATTGCGTAATTTTGTCACCATTTTCGTCAAAAATATCCGTCTTCGCATCCAGTGACGAAGGCATCAAAGCAGAAATCTGTTGATTTTCTGGCTGCCGACTTGAGCTAAACAAATCGGACGAATAGTTTGCAAGGGATGAATCTGCCTTGGCTTCATCGTAGGGACTGTCGCTGTGATCGAAGTCAAAAATGGCGAATTCCGCTCGAGTTGTTTTGTTTGTGGCATTGTTTGATGAGCTGGGTGACGTGTAAGATGTGTCATCATGAGGTGTCATGGGACGTGTCGCGGCTGCCGGTTGGATCGATGACGATCTCGACTTGAGTTTCGAGGAAGTCGATGATGATGACATTTTGCTGTCGTGAGAGTGCCCGCCGTTGTTGGCTTGGTTGACTTCGCGGTTGCGTCCTTTGGATGATGTGGATGAAGCGGAGCCGTTGATTGCGGAGAGATCTTCAACATCGTTGGAGCATGACCTTTTAGCCGATCCTGTGGTCATTAGAGGGGGAAGAGATGTCGACAGGGACACATCTATTCCTTCTTCGCCACAATCTGTTTCGGTGTGCATTTTACGAGTTTCGAAAGACAAAATTGGACGCAAGAGTTGGTCTGAGTATGGCGGGGGAGTCTCAAGAGCCAGCTAATAGCTCGTCTGTCTGGTCATTCATCGTGTAGAAGAGAAATATATTACATAAAAATAGGCATTATCAAATTCGGCTTTTGTCGTTGGGACTAATAGTGGCTGTCAAGTCACCACCACCCGCGGGCAAATTAGTTTTAAAAGGGAAGAGTTCGCAATTTAATTTGTTTAAAATTGTGTGAATCGTAGTTGAGTGAGATCTCGAAAATGTTAGTATTTTTTATGCTGAACTCTCCAAGCGATATTATAAAATATATTGTAATATGAGAGACCTTGTGTCTCTCGTTACTGTCACCGACGTCCAACAAAAAGAAACGAGATAAGACCACGCACGAACAAGTCCATCGTAATCACTGCATCACCCTCGAAAACTCTCACATCAAAATGAACCGAAGACCACGCATTCTCCTCGGTGTAACCGGCTCCATAGCCGCGGTCAAAGCACCCCGCCTCGCCATTCGCCTGGCGTCGGAATTCAAGGCCGACGTCAAGGTCGTCCTCACGCGGACGGTGGAACGATATTTTTGGAAAGACGGGAAAGCTTGCGAGACGTATGATCCCGCTGGCTGGAAAGAGTTTGGTTCGTGGGTAGATTGCGGTACAAGCAAATCTTCTTCGTTTTCTTCTACTGCTGCTACTGGATCTTCGAGGGGGGAAACGGAGGGGGACTGGAGGTTGACGAATGGAACGATTTCCGTTCATTGTAAGTTATTTATTTGACGAACGAGCCTTAGATACTTTTCTTTTTATTTGGTGAAATCCACTCTCAAAATTTACTTTCTCTTCTGATATTTCTCTGAATTTCAAATTCACACCACGCGCGAAACAGACGCAGAAGAAGAATGGAATAATTACAGCTCCCTCAATGATCGTGTTTTGCACATTGATCTCAGAAATTGGGCAGATATTTGCATCGTGGCTCCTCTTTCTGCACACACCTTGGCTAAGATTGCCAATGGGATGTGCGATGATCTATTAACATGTTGTTTACGGGCTTGGGATTTTGGTCAGAGCAGTAGTCTATTTTCAAATAAGGAGAGTAATATCACAAAACATGACACTAATCAAAGTTTTGGGAACAAGGGAAACGATGCAACAATGGTGACAAGAGGGAAACCGCTGATTCTGGCTCCAGCCATGAACACAGCTATGTGGGATCATCCATCAACTCAGATGCAGCTGGAAATCATTCAAAATTTTTGCAATCACGGAGCTACGAAATATCTTGAACTGCAAAACCTTGTGTCAATCGTCGATCCTGCAGTAAAGACGCTGGCTTGCGGGGAAGTTGGTGCAGGAGCATTGGCAGAACTGGATGACATAATCTCAGCTGCAAAAAAATATTTGAAAAATTGTAGTTCAGATTTGGAAGTTGAGGTTGTTACTAGAGTTGATGATCCCAATGTGAGTGGATGTCTAATCATGACCATATATTTCAATGTGATGGATATCTGACGAAGACTACAGTGCTGATTTTGATGCACTTAATCTGATTATGATTACTGCTTTTATTCGATGGACTTGCAGTCACCGCCACTCAGAATCGATGAATCGTGCACGGCAAAATCTTCTGAGCCTCATTCGAATGCGTTGTCTTCGAAGAAGGAATCTATCAAGAAGGCACTAATCCTTTTTGCAAAAAATAGATTTCGTGAAATGCAGACATCCTATCAACAGGAAAATCGACAATCTTGCAATGATGATATGAGGGAATCCTTTGCTGAGCCGATTGCGTCTACGCTAGCTGCACCAATAAGCCCCACTCCGGACTTAATCATTGCAACAATTCTTCCCCATCTTAAACTAGGCTCAAGCTCACTCCTCATTGATCTCGGTTGCGGAGATGGCCGATGGCTCATTGCGGCAACGAAAATGACGAATTGCAAGTGCCTTGGGATTGACACTGATGAAGATCGTCTTCAGGAGGCTAAGGATGCAATTCGAAGTAATGGCTTCGATCTAAATCACCGGGTACAAGTCCGTAAACAGGACATATTTGATTTCATAAAATGCGACAATGATCTGTTCACGGCTGCAGATGTGATTGTGCTTTATTTGTTTCGAGAAGCTATGAGCGACATCGCACCTTTATTATCGAGTAGATTCTACAAGGAAAAGAATCAAAATGGCGAGAAAAGTAGGCAAATTGTATGTGTTGGCTTTGGCATGCCCAGATGGAATCCGATTCTGGAAAAGAACGTTTGTGGGATGAAAGTCTATCTGTACTCCGAGGCCTCGTGTTCGAATAGTTTTTCGTAAAGTGATGCCATCAAATTTTTATCGTGTACCTTTATTTGTTGTCCTTGTGGATAAAGTTCATAAAATGCGCTTTGTTTAAGTGAATTCGTTCGAATTGATTTTTTGATCTCTCAAATCTACATAACACCTATTTGCTCATGGTATGAATTACACAAATATTCAATTCTCTCGTAAGCCTTTCTTCTTTCACGTCTCTATTGAATTTGAGTAGTGTGTTAGGTATAAGTTGTTCAGAATATCGACCTATTCATGAAACAACCTGTAAACAACCAAAATACCTTCTATGATGAGCTAGGGCATCAAGGTCAGTTTGTAACGATTTGAGAACCAAAATTTGCTGTTAATGAAAACATCATGTGTCTAAAAATCATGATTGCGATTCAGATTGCTGATGTGTTCCCTTTAATCAATATTTATGACTAAGAAGAAGACGACTCGGCGGAAACAGTGGAGT
>JALLPE010002653.1:0-13376 GCA_036940025.1 Conticribra weissflogii
GTAGTAATTGTAGTAGTAATAGTAGTAGTAGAAAAATTGAAGCCTCTGCCATGCAATTAGTGAAAGATTTATTAGCATTGACATTTTCTATTCTTCCCAATATTTTTACTCACTCATCCCAAAAAATGAAGCATTCTGTTTTGTAATACAATGTAGTGGTACACAAGGGCACTCTGAGCATGTCAAGGGCAGGTGTCTGCAACTACTACATCGAGCCAAGTGAAAGAATTGGCGGTGACCACATGTAAGTGCAAAATGGACAAGAAGGAGAAGTCCAGGAACAACGTTAGACTTGATGTATTAGCTTCAGCAAATCATAACAATTCACTGAATAATTCACCACATATACAATCAATCATTGAAATCATCACTAAGAGTCAAATCCCCAGAACCATCCAGCATGAGCATATCAAAACTCTCTCTCACATCAATGATACCTGGTGGCTTCATCCCAAACCCACCAAATCTCTAAGACAGCAAATTGTATTTGAATAAGAAGATAGAAAACCAGCACAAATAATGGAAGCAATTACAAAAATGAAGGAGAGATAATATATCACTGCAAGAACAATTCACTTCAGGAATGAGAAGTTACCCAGGAACTGTTGTGACACCAGCCACAAGGCAGAATTCAAAGAGGCAGCAGCCGAGGCCTTGGGTAAAATATTTTATAGAATCAGTGGCATCAAATGCTGAGGAGATCATGGCGAAGAATAGGGTGCAGAACAAACTGCAGAAAATAGTTATGTTTAGATGAACATTCAGGACAAGCTTGATTAGTCACTGGAAGTTAGTCCATGATGAGTCAAACAAGGCTACCACTTGACAATTGACAATATTTTAATTGAATATACATTATACTATCATGCAGTTGTCTGTTATTTCATTTATAAAGAATGATATAATATTTGATGAAATGAAGGAGTCAATTTTTAACTGTGATGTCTCAGAAATTTATAGAAAATGAGTTTTTGGGTTTTGATTCTCATAGAACCAGGTTTATATTCTGCAAAGGTGTCCACTACTCCAATAACCTCTTTCTGCCTTATTTCTGTACTAGGAGGAAGGACCCAACCAATGGCCACAAAAAACCTTGAACAGGGATTCACATCAGATTTCACTAAAGGATTTTGCGCCCTCGATGGGCGTTCAAATTCCATAATATTTGACCAAGTTTTAATATTTTTCCAGTACGATACAATGGTACATTGCAAGTCATGATAGCCCAAAGAAAAGTCAGAGTAAATACGATGTGTTCAGAAGCATTTAGGAATCACTATTTTTCAATTTCGGCAAAAATCATTTAAAAAATAGTCTGTGATATTCTCACAGTAATATTTCACATACCTAAAGATGCTATTTTTTCCCATGTTAAACAATTGTTGATTTAAGAAGCATTGGCCTTTTTATGCAAGCTACTAACTTGAGATGTTCACATTTAAAAAATATATATTGTGGTGATGGAGTACCTTTGGTGTAGAGAGTAGAATAGGCGAAGAATTCATATCACTACTTAACAACCAACAAACAAAACAAAATTTACTTGAAAATATTATTTTATGGTGTAATAATATCGTTCTTCCACCCCATGAAGCTGTTTTACACACAGCAATAAAACTGACTTCTATTTCAGCAGACCCACCAACACCCAAAGGAATCCAGTGTGCACAATGGAGCAAGAAATCATAAAATCCAAGAAACTATTGACTTCGTCGGAATTGTTGTCACCACAATGCGCTGAAGCATTCAATACACAGCAGAGTGTCAGGAGGAAAATTGCGTCAAAACCATCTTTCATGACGTCCATAATGATAACAGCATCACTAGCCTTGGCATCTCTGCCTAGCCTGATGGCATCTGCTCAAGGCACCCAAATGAATTACATCGGAGACGAACGCGCCAATGCAGACTCAAACACCGCCTTCAGTGCTTCTAGCAAGCAATCATTTCGTATCTTTCAAACCCTTCCACAAGATCCTTCCACAATGGACGCCATCGAATTGAATAGGATCGTGAGGGCGACACATGCCATGATTTTTGGTACCAATGGCAACACAGAAGCGGCAGGTGGCAGCAATACTAGTAACGAGTGGGAAGACACGACTATGGCATTGGACATTTATTCACCTGCCGAAAGGAGGGAATATTTAGTTCAAAGGGGCAATAAGTGCCATCCTTCAACGAGTCATGTTGGCCACGGTTCTCCTGGATCGTTTGGGGGAGGCAAAGAAGGAGACCACTCTAATTTGGCTTGGTATGATGTCCTTGCCAGGTATGATTCACTCCTCGCCGCCAGCAACGTCAGTGTTAGCAGCAATAGCGACAACAGTAAAAAGGACAGAGCCCAATTCAAAGAACTCGAACGCCTCGCCACCGAACTTTGGAAATTCTGTGTTCTCTATAATGGAGATGGACACGCCTACCTCGATTATCACGAGGGAGTGCTCCTTCGTCCTCTCGTGGAGGTTGTTTCTCCCGACAGTAATTATGGCGTCGTGGCCAGTGATTCCACCTATTCCACTTTTTCCTCAAAATCCTTTGAAGAAGGAAGGTACATTCACGAATCCTTTCTCTCCATCTCTCCGTCTCAACCCGCCAAATCCGAACTGGGTGCCATGATTCGTCTCATTTTGGAGACCTCGGACGAAATGTTGGCCCTGAGTCCATTATTGTTGCCACGTGAGATGCATCGCTTGATTGTTGGGAGGGATAGCAATGGCATTGTGGAAGGTAACGCTGATGGAGAGAGTAATAACGATATTAAGGGCATCAATGGCGCTGGCAACAGCAGTGGCAGCGACAGATCTGCCACTTGGAACTTATTGAAAAACAGCTGCATCGAATTGGCAGATCCCGCAAGTTCCTCCAAAACCACCGCCGCTCAACACATTGGCGACAACAGCGAAGCATCCATATCTGCCGCTCACGCCAGCTTCTTTGCATATCCTTCCTCGTCATCCACCCTTTCCGGGCTTGGGGGGTCTTCTCCGGATGCGTACGCTCGTCGCACTGCGGCGAGATGTCCTCTGGCCGAAGGAGGATATTGTTGCACTGCATTCATGACGGGGAATGGGGACAGCTTACCCGTGTTGGCATTACGTCATCCCGTTGGTGGATGGCCCGTGTCGGCATCCGGTATGACGTCGTCTTCGTCGTCCACGGCCATGATTAGCAAGTCCGATCTTCCTTACAAATTTAAGCCCATTGATTCGAAAGACACCGCCAAATCCTCTGCGGAAAACGAAATCAGGAAAAATCTTCCACATGTTTTGGGAGGAGTTCCCGACAGTGACTTGCCCTACATTTCCACTGTACGCCTCCTTCAAAATAACACTGATAACAGCAGACCTTCCAAATCATTATCATATCCCTTTTCTGCTTCGGGAGCGCTCACCACTCATCCGGCTGACACACCGAATTTTTTTGACATTCTCTTTGAAAATGATTGTTTGCCTTACCGTAAGGAGTGCCACCGCTGCCTCAAAGATGTCTCGAACGAGGCCCCCGAAGGCATCGACGATGGAGTCTCCGGCAAAAATAATCGCGACCAGTATAATGCTTTAGCCTCCAAGCATGTCATGCAAAATGCATGCTCGAAATGCAAACTCGAGTGTCCGTGTTATTGTGACGTCTTGTGCAAGGTTCGTCCTCCGCCAAAGAAGGTGGTTAGGACTTACGCGATTCACCCTCCTAGGTATAAGAAGGTACCGGATCGATTGGTTCCCAAGATAGTCCACCAGGTGAGGTTTCGCCTGATATTGCTTTGTCTTTGTTCGAATCGGTCAACATTTCTTGCATGGAAGGTGTCATGCACCTCACTATTTTTCGTCGCGCCATTTATTCACCGGATAGACTTGGTTCGAACCTGTGACGAAGGAAAAATACCCAAATATGTCTCGATTGATCGAATCATGGAAAAAGTCTGGATGGGAATATTACTTCTACGACGACGACACTGCAATTGAATTTTTGGCAACTCATTTTCCTCCAGAAATCCGTGAGGCCTATGAGTCGATTACTCCTGGTGAGATTCGTTTCATTTGAAACAGACGAGTTTGGTTCTCTCACAGCGGTTGCTTTTCAAAACTAAATCTTGTCCATTGACATACAACTTGTTCCAACGACAGGTGCATTTAAGGCAGATCTTTTCCGCTACTGTGTACTCTTGATTCGCGGCGGCGTCTACGCAGATATGGATGTCCTCCTTGAAACGAATTTGGATGATGCCATTGGAAGCGATATTGGATTTATGACTCCCATCGATGAGGTAAATATAATGCACAATCTTGATTTTTTTATTTCATGTTGGGTTCTCATTGCTAAACCAAATTTCTGTGTTCGATCCTTCATTCCAGCCTGGAATTGATGTTGGTCATAGAAGTTGCTTGTGGAATGGCCTCATTGCATCTGCACCAGGCCATCCATTCCTAGCACGAACCATTGAAATCGTCGTGAACAACATCAGAAATCGCTTCACTGCTGTCGATTACGACGACATGCTTTGTCCAAACCCCATCCTATCTGTGTCACATACAGTCGATACGCTGTTTACCTGTGGTCCGTGCATCCTCGGTGCAGGTATCAACAACATCCTAGGTCGCCACATGCAAAATGAATTCGACATAGGTGATATTGACATTTGGGAAGTCGAGCGTGAAGAGTCGAAAAAGAACAATCCAAACCTCACAAACGATTACAGCCTCGCAGTTAGTCCAGATGATCCACGACTTCTCATCCCCGGTCGATCTGTGATTCTCGAGCAAAACAAAAATGATATGGGAGCTCATCGATTCACTTGGTCTGATCGTCATCTCATCATTGCAGCGACGGATATGCCTGACTACGACGATCGCCCGCCAACCAAGGAGCATTACAGTAAAACGCATGAAAAGGCAGGAATTTATGGTATGAGAAAACTATATACGGACAACAAGCGTGCCAATGAAGAGATCCGTATTGTTGTCGAGAAGTTGTAGGTGTGTGTCTGACAATACGTTTTGGGAGTCATTGTTAGTGTAGAACCAACAATGCATCAAATAATTTTTGGTCATGTTATAGGTTAATATTGTGTCATCAAATTCTAGATGCGTCTAGATGGCAGTCTCTGTGCACTTCTTATAATATTGAAACCTAGAGAAAATCAATAACGGCTCAATAAGGAATCTGGAGAGACATCATGATCTAGTTAAACTCCAGTATTGTTTCACCTGCAAACTATGTATCCTAGAACTAGCAAATTGGGAGCATTGACACATGCATTCGTTCGGTACTACGTTCACCTATTACTCTAATTACTGACATTAGACCTTGCAACCAAACATGTCATTAAATCTGAACTAGTCTATTCCTTCAGGAGGTCAACAGGGGAAAGTCCATTTTTGTCTTTGTCTGTATGAGGAACGCCCATTTTCATCAAAATGGAAACTATCTCCTGCTTCTTTCCTTCAAATGCCCACCACACTAAAAACATCGAAAATTTGTGTCATGACAAAGTCGTCCAAGGATACGAAATGAGAAATAAAATAATAGGGTAGGTATAAGAAAGGAAGAAGAGACAGTAAACTCACTTGGCCCGCGTCCATCCGCACTTCGGAGCCAAGCCGCACCAGGATCAGATTCCAACCATCGCTCCAAGTCTTCCACCGCGTTACTTGTCACAATTTTCCACATGAGTGTTGTATCCTCGGTATCTTCCCAAGTACTGTAAATTCGTACCTTCTCCTCTTCAGAGAGAGTCTTGACCTTTTTCTCAGCCGGCTTGGACTCCTGTTGACTCTTCAATGCTGCCCGCTTCCTCGCCAACTCAGGATTGTTCAAATTCTCGAAATATTGCTTTTGGTAGTCATCATCCTTGCTCCCACGATTGAAATCTTCAAGCTGAGCAAAGTCTTTCTTTTTATCCAAGATTTCTTTCAGACCAGGTGGATATTTTCCAGGACAGAACCACCCTCCGGCATCGCATTGTCGATTTTCTTCAACCCATTTCTTGCTTTTGCGAGAAACTCCGAGAATTTTGTAAATTCGCACTTTGCCATACTTACTACGGAAAACCTCTTGGAACTTTTCCGGGTCCGCCTGTACTCCTGGTTTGAGTTTGTGACTATGAAGTTTGTAAAGGAAGCTTCTCTCCATCATTGGTGATGGTGTTCCTTGTCGGTCCTGAAAAAAGAACAAGCATAAAAGATATTGAAGTTAAGAGACAAAGTAGCGAGAAAGCAACACTTTAAGAATGTACGCAGCGACAGGATGACTTACAACGAAGCCGAACGCACGACAAGTGACATCGCCAGGACAGTGGTCGCGGTAAACTGAGTTGGCAATCCTAGCCAAGTGCGGACTCTTGGCCAAATCATCTCCCCCGCCACCACCCCAAATAAGAACGTAATCAGCGAGATGGCGGGCAATCTGATATCCCTCCTCCTCGCTTCCAGTGAGGGCTTTTCCGAGCAGTGCAATGTGTTCGTGATTCCAAGTATTTCCATCGGCTATGGTTGTGCGGTTGGAAATGCCAGTAATTTGATATCCATAATCCCACCAGGCCATGACACGTGCATCATCAGGAGTGTTGTCCCTAAGCCACCAGTATGCCTCTCTGTAATCATCCACTTTGATGACTTTCCCGTCACGTGTCTGTCCTTTAAGAATGATGGAGGGGTTGGACAGGCTTACCGAAATTCTCCAAGAATATGTTTTAAACTTGTCTGCTTGCATGTACAAGGAACCCACAAGGATTATGGCAAGTATGGTCTTCACAATTTTACCTTCAGTAGATCTGCCTGCTTCAACAAATCCATCCCGAATTGCTGTAATTCCGGCAAAACTATCAGAAGACTTTTTCTCCTTTCGTTTCTTCCCATCTGATTTTCCTTTTGCTTCACTTTCGCTGTCTACAACCGTCTTACTGCCATTGGCACAGTCCTCATCGTCCTCACCCAAAAAGACTGAAATACTCCAAGAAATGATTCTGCCAACAGCAATGCCTCCCAAGATGCTCGCAATCGGAGCAGTCAAAAGAATGAGCCGAACCATCTTATGCGAGAAGAAATAGGCAGCCAACGCGTAGACAAAAAGGAAACCAGATGCATCTCCGAATCGGAACAGCATGAACAAGAATCCAGTCGGAGCCAAAAAGCACAAAATGTGCAAGTATTGCCAATATGCTTGGTTCGACGCCGCCTGATGCTCTGCAACACTATCAACCAACGGGTTTCCGGTTTTTGTATGCGGAACGAAGAGCCCACGCACACGAGAAGAAAGTGGCCCAAAATATCCTTTGGGAGTCACTGCCGCCACAAATAGTGATGCCACCACTACGGCACCGATAAATATTTTCAGGCGGAATTTCCATGCTTCGACTCGGTTCATTTTCTTTTTGATGCGCATCATTTCACAATATCTGAGCAGTTGATATCCGAGGAATACGGCGCACGGTCCCAACTGTTCCAACGATTTGAGAGGCGCCCATCCTACGACAGGAACCTGAATTGCCAAAGATGTTCCAACAATGTAAAACAATGTGTAGGAAAGGTAGACTTTGGTAGAGAATCTTCCCAACAACACGAGCAA
Organism: Conticribra weissflogii; assembly: GCA_036940025.1. NCBI lineage: Eukaryota > Bacillariophyta > Thalassiosirophyceae > Thalassiosirales > Thalassiosiraceae > Conticribra > Conticribra weissflogii. The sequence continues at coordinate 7,567 of JALLPE010002653.1, forward strand.
TGCAGCGTGTGCTCCAATCAAGTTGAGGACAAAAATATAACCTAGCACACAGATTCAACCGTCCATTTCGAAAGTTTCACAAGTGAGAATTTTCAATCATTAGTAATGAAATCGCGAAGTCTCGTCACGAACTTACCTCCCCATGCCGCCACCATGTAGAAATACGCTAGACCTGCCAAAATTCCAAAGAGATAACTGTATTTGTCCTGGTTACGAAGCGACCTCATCCACAAACAGAAAGTCAAAGTCATGGCAGTCACCGCCACACTCTCGTTGTCATACCCCCCTCCCACACTCCTCATCAGATGCGCCGGAACTACGGACATGAAGCCCATCGCACAAACGGCACATTCCACCGAAGGAGAAGAATAATTCAAAACTCTCTTCTTTCCGGGCCCCGACCCCATGGATTCGTCATCGGCGTATCTTCCCCGAATGCCATCCAACAGGACTCCGAAGATGCTGGCTCCGGTGTTCTGAGGCAAACTCGCCTCGTGGGCGATGAACCCCACCAAGATGGTGGCGCAGACTCCGAACCAGGCGGGGATGTAGCAGCAGATGTCGTTGAGGGACATGGCATCGCCGAAGACGAAGTTTTTGAGGAAGACGGCGGTGAATTGCATGCCGGGGTAGATGGTGGTGCCGACGGGGCGGCCGAGGGGGTACCATACTTTGTGGTCGAACCAGGTGAAGAATTTTTTGGGTCCGTTTTCGTAGAGGTACTGAGGAGGATGGACGAGTAAGCGGCAGCACCAAAGTTCCGTGAAGTTGCATAGAGGACTGCATAAAAGATGACGCTGTCGAAAAATGTCTGAATCAAGAACATACCTGGGTCGCCCTCCAGTTGAAATAGGGATCAAACTCGTGAATCACCGGGCCATACTCCTGGATGGCCTGAAGACGAATGTTGTAAGCATTCGAAAGAAAGAAAAACGCCGCGTAGACAACGGCACCGAGCCAGACGAGTTTCACCAGCTCATCGGATGGAGAGCTCGAGGACGAGGAGGACTGCGAGCTCTTGGAACTCGAGGATTTTTTGGCTTTGGTGGCTGGTTTTGTGGCGGCTGTGGCTTTGACGGGTTTGGGTTCCGCCATGGTGGTTGACGTTGGTTGCTCTGTTGAGCAGGATGAAGTTGAGAGTGTGAGATGGAATCTGAGAAGGAAAGCGTGCAAACAATGCTAATTTTATCTGAATGCGGCAGTTGAAAAACTCGAAGCCCGATTGGACCCGTCCTTCGCGCGCTGGAGCTTGACCACAAGATATTATTATTCGAAAGTAGTAGGTGCTGAACCTAATAGTACCGACTAAAGGTAGTAGTAACTTAACACGTGTGAGCGATAATGTTGTTTTTTTGTCGCAAAAGATATTGTCATCTATAAATAGGAACTTCTACGAAATCTTTTGATTCTACGAGGACCAACATTTCCACGTGTTCCAAAAAAGAATATAGTATTCGCTAAAACAAGCAATGGAACGCAATTCCACAACTATAAAAACAACCATGAAGGTCCATCGGAACAATCTCTCCGAGGCTTCTTCTCTCTTCCTACTCCTCTTTCTATCCATCATTTTTTTTTTTTTTTTATCCAACCCATCAACAGACCATTATCGAAATCCTTCAGTAAATTGCACGATCGCCGAAGCAACACCGACGATGACGCGCCCACCCCGTTCTTCTTCGCCTCTTCCGATCGTACCGATGCTGCTACCGAAACCAATTCCACCAACAGCGCCGCCATAGGAACAGCCGCCGCGGCAGTGGGAGCATCGATGATCATGTCCGAAGGAGCGACGACGTCGACGGCCGTCCTATCCGGAGGGAGAGTCGTGGCGACTGCGGCGACTTCGACAATTGCGGCAACCTCTTCCGGAGGCGTCGCCGGTCTGGGCGGTTCGACGGCGGTTTCTACTGCGGCGACGACCGCCACTGCCACGGCCACGACGGCGTCGTCGTCGACGACGGCGGTGTTATCAGGAAGCAGAATCGCCGTGACCGGAGGAACGGTTGCGGCATCTTCGTCTCTCGCCGCTTCGTCGGGAACTTCGACGGGGGCGACGATCGCCGCGACATCGACGGGTAGGATGGCATCCACGATCGCTGCTTCGGGGGCTGTGGCGGCGAGGGGCGCGGCTGTCGGTGGGGCCGTGGGGGGCTCTGGGATCGCGACGACGACGACGACGACGGTGGCTGCATCGGCGGGACGGGCGGCTTCGAATGCCGGTGCTCTTGGGTCGATTGGTGCTTCGAGGGCTTCCACGGTGGGTACGACTGTGGCGGGGGTGGCTGCCACTGATTTGGGTTCGACGGCGTCGACCACGGGCATCGTGGCAGGATCAGAGAGTGCGTTTGCTGGGGATGCAGCAATCAATGCCATGGCTGGTGCATCGGGTGGGGATGTCGGGTTTGGAGCTGTGATGGAATCTACTTCGGGGATTATTGCCGATAGGTCCAGCATCGACGGTGTCATAACTGGGGCAGAAGAGGTTCTTTTCGGCGACGCGGCGACAGATACAGTCGTCGGTGCGACTAGCGATGCCTTGGCTGGTGTTGGAGATGTCATTGCAGCCACGGCGGATGCCGGAGTCGGTGTATTGGCAATGCTGCCAGGCTGGTTAGTTTCCGGAGGGCTAGCGGCGCTGGCTTCGGAATTGGCTTTTGCTGTTTTTGCATTCTTTCTGTTGTTGCAAGCTGGAGAAGCGGCTAGCAAGGGAGTTGAAATAAACGAGGACACTTTATTCAACCCAATCAACAACAGCAACTACGACAACAATGACAACAACAAAGATATTGACGTCTATAACGGCAACGGCAATGAATCTTATGGCTTCGCAGAAGAAACGCCACTAGGAGAAGATGTCGAACGCGTTAAATAGGCGACATTAAGGTGAGCATTTTTTCTTGTACTGTAGGGAAAGTGTCACTAAACTAGTACTCGAACCATTCTAGACCTTCGTTTTTCTCTAACATAGTTTCAAAGCGAGTCCAACCCATGAGAAATTTTGCATTGCCAAACGATAACCTTTGATATCTAGTAAAGTTGGATATTCATAACATTAAACATTTGTAGCCAATTATATTTTGAAAGCATGCTATCATTCTTAATTTATCAAACTTGAGGATTTCTTTTGCGGGTCGTAGTTACGTAATATTAAGTGGAAATCCCGATTTTGTCAAGTTAATTTCATTAAATTCAAATTTTGAAATTGGCACCAGGTAATTATTTGCCTCGTTGCAGGTGATATAAAAAAGTAAACAATTCAACATGACATCGCAAATGGCATCCCCTATCCCCCAGTCCGTCGTGCCTAGCGTGGCATTCGAGATACCACTAGAGAAGAAGTCTAATTCCGTCGACTCTCCTCGCATCCAAAAGCGTCTCGAAGAGTTGGCAAACAGCCCCAGGAAGCAAGTCAGTCTCGATGACATTACGAAAAGAATATCCGAAGCAAGCAGACGCCGCGAAGATATGGCGAAGGACACCAAAACCAAAACCTCGAATTACAACGCAGCAGTGAAGAAGGTTTACGAAAAGGCCGTCGAGAGGAATGAGGCACAGGCCGAATCACTCGAGAAGAAGTTGAGCGAGAAACTCACCAACGCCGATGCTAAGAGGACGGAGCGTCGCAGTTGGGTTCAAAAACTTAGCGAAACCACCAGGAATAAGTTGGCCCGTGGTAAAAAGTCCATGACTGCGGCGGAAAAAGCTGCCAGGACACTCGAGGCCAAGATTCAGACGAAGGGCGCCTATGCAGAGTTGCGTCGTGAAGAGTTGACGAATAAGAAAGTGGAAGTTCTAGCTACAGTGACTGAGAGCAAGGTTCGGCGCGGGCAGATTGCTCTCAGTATTGCTGAGATCGAGTCGAGACAACTCGAAACCAAGATCGAGGAAAAGATTAATTCTGCGAGTCATCGCCGCGAATTGAATCAAATGTTGAATTCTGCCAGGGTTAGTGAAGCAGCGGCGATGAAAAAGGATAGGGTGGCAGAATTACAAAAGAAAGAGGACTTGGAAGCAAAGAAATCATCGTGAGTTCATTCTGTTTATATGCTTTCCTTGCAAACATCAAACACTGAAATGCCGTCCATTCATTCATTCATTGTAAAAACATATAGAGTTGAAATCGAAGAAAAGATCAATTCGGCCCGAGAGAGGAAGGAAATTGGAATCGCCGAACAGGTAGAAAGGCTTTCTGCCAAAGTCAACGACAAGATGCGACGCGGAGCCGATTCATTCAACGAAAAGCAGAAATTGATAATAAACAAGGCAAAGGACTTCGACAACAAACTTCAGTTGGCAGAAAATCGTCGCAAGAATATGATTCGCGAGCATCAACTTCATTTGCGAAAGGAAGCGTCGACGAGAGAAACAAGCATTGCCTTGAAGCGGAAAAAGGAAGAAGAAGCTGCCAAGGTCATGCAAAAGGCAATTCAAACTAAGCTCTTGAAAGCAAGTAGGAAAAAGGAGGTTCAATTGGCAAATAAGGTGCACAAGATCTCAAACGATTGGAGGAAGAAGGAGAGGCGCATTTTGACAGCTCACCTGAATTCTATCAAACAAAATAATTCTCGAATGGAATCTCTAGAGAAGAAGATGAATCACGCAGCCTCAAGAAAAGGCAAGATTGCGCAAGAGGCCTTAAAAGAAACCAAGCTGAAGAATGAGACTAAGGCGGCTAAGAAAGATCATGTTAACAGAAAACTTGAGGTCGACGCCATGAAAAGTATGAATCTTCTCCAGTCAAAACTATCAAATGCAGCTGCGAATCGCGACCAACGCCTTCAGAGTATTGTCAAGAAATCAGCGAAATCTAGCACCAAAAAAAGGATGCTCTCTCCGAAGGAATCTCCGCTCAGCCAACGCGAGATTGAGCACCGTTTGGAGTTGGCTGCCACACGCCGTCAGTTGTTTCTCCTCTCCAGGGCAGAAAAGGCGTCTCGCAGTAGTCCTGCTGCGTCTAAGAGCAATCGCAATTTGTTTGCTGCGGTTTCTCCAAGAACCGCTATCATCGACGAATGCAAAACCCGTTCACCGCAAAAAGCCTCCCGCGTTACCACTTTCGAGAAGAATGTCGTTTTCCAGGATCAGAACCTATTCATTCCAATTATTGCAATCAGCGGAATGGCTTTTTGCCTCGTGGGTCTTATTTCATTCCTAAAACATCAGTGAGAGAGGCATTTTCACTCCCTGAATTCAAGCACAGATCTTTCCAGATTTTCAACTATCTGCTTTAAGGCCTGTCGACTTGAATCGTTTCAGTTCTTTGATGGCAATTGTTCTCAGAATGTTCCACCATTCATTCAAGCCTGCAGAAATGAACGAGTGACACAATTTTGGGTGACAGAAAGGTTTAGATCTTTCCATCTTTACATTTCACAATTAAAATACAACGGTTACAATTCTATTCGCGCAGATATATTTGAATATTACATTTATCAGCGATACTTGTGAAGGTTATAAGATTTAGGACTTTCTAAGGCGAGAACACTCTGGAAAAATGCTATCAAATCACATAACATTGAACGAAATTGGTTGGTCCAATAAAGTCGTTTGTTTTCGAAATGTTGCATCTACTACAAATTCAGCAGCAGTAGAACCCTGGATGACTTACCCTCATAAACCTCAACGTAAACACATGGAAAAATTCACCACTTAACGATAAAATTGAGTATTTTCAGAGTTTGAGAACCAATTAAACGCTTTGCTTGAAAAGGACATTCCTTCATTGAGACTTCTCATGCATCCCTCCCAAAAAAAGACTTGCATTGTACATCGCCAATACCAACACAGCTGACACGAGAACATATCGC
>JALLPE010002673.1:0-11784 GCA_036940025.1 Conticribra weissflogii
TGTTGGTGTGTTGGTGAATTAGTTTGATGGTCTGTTGGTTTGTTGGTGTGTTGGTGTGTAGGTGTGTAGGTGTGTTGGTGTGTAGGTGTGTAGGTGTGTTTGTGTGTTGGTGTGTTGGTGTGTTGGTCAAAGGACCAACGCAGAAACACACCAATAAAATATTTGTGACATGATGAAAGAGAACTCAAAAGTGCCAAATTTCAGGCTGTACAGTAAAAAATTTACTCTCAAGCATGATCTTTTCTTTGCATTTTCTGTGCACCTCTTGTCATAAGGAGATCAAGAATGACCTAAAAGTGAAATTGCTAAAAGTTTTTGTTAGTACTAGTCTAGTACATTCCATACAAGCAAAAGGGCAATGTGATTCAATGCCATTCCCACAGCATAAGTCAGACATTTTTGGGCTGCAAGTGAAATTTGCCAATATTTACCAGCATTTTTGGAATTATGCCAATGACTCAATGACATTTCCATCCAATGTTCTGTTAATAATTTATTTTTCACATCCAATGTGCTCTTCCAATCATAAATAGCTCAAAAGTGCACCAAAGAGTGATGAATGCTTGTATTTTTGAAGTCATCCTTTCCAACATCCATGTGAAAATCTCAAATGACAGATGCCAAAGATAAGACATGTGTTTTTTTAATTTTCAATGTCTGGCCAACACTACAATATGCCTATTACATGACCATGGCATTTCCAGCAAGCAAATAAGTAAAAATTAAAGCAGCATTGGCTTACAAAATTTGCAACTATTGTTGCATGACATAACCTTGCATATAGAATCAAATGTCAAGGGAAAGATATTAAAAACGTGAAGAAAAGAAAGAATGATATATTGATGGTCTAATGAGAGGAGTTTTGGGTTCTTGAAAAACTTACTCAACTGGCGGTGGACATCAGATGATGAGTGGAGTTTGGAGACTGGAGGGGTGATGACATACCAGTATTGATTTATTTGGAATAATCAGGCATCTACATATCAGTCAAGGACTAATGCAGAACAATACCAACAATGTGTCAATGATATGTCCAAAAAAGCTTAAAAATGCTGAACTGTAGGAAAAAATAGACTTCCAAGCTTTTTCATCTCTTTTCCTAAGAATTCCAAAAATAGAGTAAAAAGTAAAACGTGCTTGATTAATTTTGTTGTCAATTCTCTTGTACTTTCTACACACACAAAAAGGCGATTACAACTCAATCCAATTCTCATGAAGCGTGTGTCTATTATTTTTGGGTTGTTGGTAAAAGTTGCCTATATTTCTGACATATCTTTGGTATGTCACAGACATATACAAATGAGAGAGCATTGAAACCATAATAATAAATAATAAATTTTGATATTGAATTGAAATAAATGTAACCAAAAAGTGCAATTCTTGCATTATTATTTTTGATCCCTAGGTGCATAAACACAGCTTATATTTTAATATCCATTGCCAACACAAAAATTTAATGTTCTACATTCCAAACTTTGGACAAAGTTAAAAATTCATCAAAAGTTGCAACCCTGTCACTGCAACTACAATATACATAGAAAAACTCATGTATTAGAAAAATACCATGTTTTGGTCTAATTTCCCACTACTCCGACAATAATACCACACTTGTTCAACAACATTTTGACCCCAAAAATCACAGTGTTTGAAAAAGTGCCAATGGATCAACCAATGTCCATGAACATACTATCACTTGTGATGACCAAAGCAGCAAAGTAAAGAATGAGACTGAGTAACATTTCACTCTGTAGTAGACCACCATCTGATGTCTTGTCATGATCATATTGAATGCCCAATCAGATATGTAACCCTTCATAACCAGAAAATATTTGGCAATCACACTCCAACTGTAGAACAAACATTATCAAATATTTTCACATGACAATGTTAGTCATGTTACAATGAAATTCTTCTCTAACGATTTGAAATTTATAATTCCAAGCACAAATTCAAAACTTGAAGCACTTAATTTTATGATTTAGCAGCAGCACAGTGTGATTTAGTCAATGAGAAAAGCATTTCTAGTGCTATTGGGTACAATTTAACTGGTTGATTAACACTTCGATGCAAAGCTCTGTCATAAAAGTCCCAATGAAGTATATTTACCTAGTAGCACTCCTCTTGAAACGACATAGATTGATATTTACACTCTGCTCAAAGGTGTTTAATTTTTTTGTGAATAATAATCAATTATTTTTGTACTGTCTCCCTTTTTGGATGATACCTCTCTTGTCAATAAACAATTTGGAGCCAATTCAAGATACTTATGTGAAAGGTGATGGGAAGACTAAGTTCTCATTTGTCATTTGGACAAAGTAAATGAATTCAAACGTACTTCTTGCAAATGCAATTGAATTTGGTTACTCTATGCTGGTAGATAGATAGATTTTAAAAGTGACAAACTATGACAATGCAGAATAATTGTTAATTTGGATGACCTGCACCTAGTCCTGCAGATACTAAGGAATCTTTCTTTGCAGGTACAAGGTGCAGTTCCTTGCAACAATTTCATCAACAAAAATATGGATATCAATGCAGAAAAATCATTTCTGGATACCACAATCCCCTTGCACTTTGTAAAGTCCCCTGCTTGTAATAATTTTACTAGCTACAAAGTGAATATATGGATTGATTGATTTCACAATCTTTGGAAAGATATAAAGGATCTTGGGCACACTATATTGTTAGATAATTAATATTGTTCTGTTCATAGTTACTTGCAATAGAAGACTTGATGAAGGAAGTTTAAATGGATGGAAGATGTGATTCAGCCAATAAACTGACAAGCATGGAATGCAGCAATAATTTCTGAAGATGAATGACATAGGAATACAAATCATCCCCATAAAAAATTGGATGACAATAATATGAATTATGCAACTTTCAATTTGAATAACAAAGAATGTCATACATTCCTTAAGATCTACAATCAACCATCATTGGTTTGATGTCATGGTCCAAGTGAGAATAATTGGAATGGGAACAACAGATGATCCTGTTGATCAAAAAGGGAACAAGGTGCAGTTCCTTGCAACAATTTCATCAACAAAAATATGGACATCAATGCAGAAAAATCATTTCTGGATACCACAATCCCCTTGCAATTTGTTAAGTCCCCTGCTTTCAATGATTTCACTAGCTACAAAGTGAGTATATGGATTGATTGATTTCACAATCTTTGGAAATATATAAAGGATCTTGGGCACACTATATTGTTAGATAATTAATATTGTTCTGTTCATAGTTACTTGCAATACAAGACTTGATGAAGGAAGTTTAAATGGATGGAAGATTTTATTCAGCCAATAAACGGATGGAATGACACAGGAATATGAATCATCTGCATAGAAAATTGGATGAAAATAATATGAATTATGTAACTTTCAATTTGAATAACAAAGAATGTCATATATTCCTTAACATCAACAATCAACTATAATTGGTTTGAGGTCATGGTCCAAGTGAGAATAATTGGAATGGGAACAACAGATAATCCTGTTGATCAACTCTTTTTGAGATATCAAAGGGGGCAGATAGATATTATTACTTAATTAAATAAGCTGGAGAAAGGGCAACGGTATACAGATTTTGTAATGGTAACTGTTTATAGAAATTGTTGATATTAATCAGTACTATATAGAAAGAGTCTTTTCAAGTCAATTTTCTTTGAATAAAGCCAAGAGATGTGCGCAGCTCTGATTGCTACAATTGTGTCAAAGATATGTCTTGTGCCACAATATCAGATTGAGTGGGGCAATAATATGCATGAGCAATCAACAGAACTGTATACAAGCTTTTCATTAATTCAGGTATACAAGTGTTTAGAGGTAAACCAAACTTATATGCTGAGAATCCTAACATCACTGAGTTGGTTGCACACCTTCAGTTATTGATATTACAAACTACATAATATGATACCTGCATTGCAATATTGCAATGATATTATGATGAAGTCATTTGCTGCTTAAACAAAATATTATACCAGAGAACTTAGACTTTTGACAAATTTGGTGTCATGAGAGATGAATGATTTTCAGTCAACTCAATGGTGTCTTAAAATGTAATAAAAAGAACAAATGTGGGTTATAAAAAGAAATATACCTACTGCTGTACTTTGTTGTTGATAAAAATAAATTGGAAAACAGTAGTGATGATTACATAATGGTATTGGAATTGAATCACATGAATTGAGGGGAATGATATATTTTTGTAAGCATATAGGTACAATAAGCTCTGGGTTGCAGTCTAGTTGTTTTATTTGGTAATATATTATTTATATGGTCCTGCAAGAGTATTGACCATGACAGGAAAAAAGGAGCAACAACATCATATTAGCAAACTTATGATTGGTACATGATCAAAAGTGAGCTGTATTTGCTCACATATTAATATAGATTAATCAACAATCAAGTCAAACAAGCATGTTTGGCTGTCCTGTAGAGAAATTCTATGTCCTGCATAAAATTTGATTTTTTCCTGTTTGAAAGAACTCATAATAAAGCAAAAATGAAGCAAAATTGAAGCAAAATTGAACCTTAATTATTGGCTTTTGTGTCAAAATATTTTAGTTTCAACTTATGAGCAAGTAAATTTCCATATGCTCCAAATCTTCAATGATGGACTCTAACACAAGCTGATAATTGTTATGCCTATGTGAATTGATTTGTTCCTTTACATACATTTAATTTGAGGGAATGTTACAATAGAGATTTTTGTCAGGATGACTCCACCTTTTAGAAAAAGGAATAAAACTGAATAGTTCATAATTTATTGTGTTTCTATGTTCTATGTGAGTGCCAAGAGTTATGTTTGCTCTTGGCTGATTTTTGACTGCCAAGATTTTTGACAAACATATCTCAGTGCTCAAGCAACACAGTTCAACAAGGGACTGTCACAGACAATATGTCTTGGATGGCTGATGACTGAAGATTACTGGCCACTGTTGAAAGAAACCTTACCCTTGAGAGCTGACATTTGTAAGTAGTTTTTTACACTTAAAACGAAGGGTCGATTGCTTCAAAAGCAGCAAAATTCTGGCTTTTGACTGTGATACTACTACATCATGACTGAGAGGTACAATACAATTTCCTTGATTCCTGTGATGCATTTTTGACCATACCATACTAACCTACATGAACAAATTTTGTTGGTTGTTGACATTTGGCAGAAAGTGATCCGCCCTGAGGTCACTTTACACAGTCTTTTGAAACATCATCGAACTATTGGTACTTCCAACCCCGTGTGCCCCAAGTCCAAATTTCACTGTCGAATTTGAAATGGCATTCACCGTAATGCATTTCAATATTTAGTGACGATTCACCATTTTCACTGAAACCTTTGGAATGGGATTCACCCTAACATATTATTATTATGTAATGGTGCTTCTTCGCGGTGCCAGGCATATTTATTTTCTTTTCCAGAATACTGGGTTCCATGCTGCCTCAAACAGATCTGGTAGTATCATTTTTCAATGTGTTATTATGGAATTACATTGCGTAATAAGTAAGCGGTCATGGCATGTCTTACTATTTTTGACGGCGTTCAGAATCCATACTACATTATTACTTATTACTCGTTCTCGACTATCAACTGAAAACTGATCACGTTGTAACTCACTTTTCGATGAGCACGAGAACATGCAATTCGGATGCGTTGTTTGGAATGGATAGAAGAAATGACTGCATAGCTTCGTTCGCTTAATTCTCTCTCCGCTGATTCGATTCCCTTCGATGATTCTATGGCGAATGAAACAGACCGATGAACATGAAATCGCCTCCGATAAAATTGTTTGCCCCGCTTCTCTTTTTCCTCGTTCTCCGTCGCTTGCGCATTTTCGTTTTGCTTTTTCAAATCCCATTACTCTTTTTTTCTTTCTTTCTTCCATTCTTGCACCTAACACACACTCACACACACACAATTCTCACACACTCACGTCAACCTCCCGCCTCTAGGGCGCCACGACACTGTTCTTTCAAAGAGCCATCTCGTCATAAAGAGGGACATCCCCCAAGGCGCTCAAATTGTCCATGTAGGCCCTCAACTTGCCCGGCCACCGGACCTCCTTGACGATGGTGATGCTCCTCAACCGGGCCCACAAATCGATATCGTCCAAACTCAACCCGCCCTCGCTGCAGTAATGCTCGCAGTACAGCATATCGTCCAACTCGATGAGTCTCGCATTCAAATCCTCGATGAGCGGCGTCGGATCGGACGCCATGGCCTCGGCGTACAACTGCAATTTGGTCTCCATGTCCAAGCCGGGGTTCTCGGGCGAGCCGTCCCCCTTCCACTCGGGCTTGTCGTAGGGCGGGAGCTGGTGGTTCTTGATGAAGGCGTGGCGTCCGTCGAGCTGCTGAAACTCCGGCAACAATCCCGTGGCGACGTAGCGGGGCCTCTGGAGGGTGCGCAGCAGGGTCTGCACGGACTTCTGCCAGGCCTTGACGTCCTTGCGGCCCGAGGCCGGCGCGATGAGGTCGGTGGGCCCGAAGCGCGGGTCGGCGTCGATCTTGGCGATGATGTCGAGGGACTCCATCATGACGAGGTCGTCTTGGGGGAGCTGGAAGATGGGCGCTATCTTCTTGCCCACGAGGGCCGTGGGCGTGGCGACGTCGTCGTTGGCGAGGAAGTGGAGCAGGTGCTTGACGTTCTTGACGCCCAGGGCGAGGCGGACGCGGACGCAGAAGGGGCAGTGGTCGTAGACGTACACGGTGGGCAGCGGGTCGAGGACCACGCGGGGGGGTCGGGCGAAGGGGGCGAGGGACGGGGAGGAGGGCGGGGGGGTGGACGTGGACGAGTCGGTGGGGCTGGAGGAGAAGAGGGAGGTGACAGAGGAGGGCGCTCTCGGGGAGGTCGTGGCGGGGCGGAGGGGGGCGGACACGGCGGACGGCGAGAAGGCCGTGGCGGACGCGGTCATGAGGGCGAACGAAAAGGCCGAGAGCTTCATGTTGGAGCCTTTTTGTGCAAGTGTCGCGGGATCAATGGAAAATGGACGAGGTGTTGTACAAGTGGACGAGGAAGGGAGGAGACGAAGAGGATCCATGAAAAAAAAAGCCCCTGGGCAGAAGATATCACAGGCGACGACAGTGCATGCGACACGGAGGAAAAATCACAAGTCGACATCTTGGAGGGAAGAGAAGCCCGACTCTTCGCACGGCAATCTGCGAGAAAAACTTGGAATCGCTTTCAATGGCTTAATCAAAAACATTTATGTCCAACGACGTAAAGAAGGAGGCATAAATCAATTTGTTTCAAATCTAAAAACTGACATGAAAGATTTTTGGATATTCTCCATTATTTTTGTATTAAACTTATTACAACTCCACGTACGTGCGACATAAAAGAATGATATTTCACTGACGAAGAAATAAAACTATATTGTATCTTCGCTTCTACCTAGTGTAGAAAAGAGACGAAGGTCTGGCTTACGTAGGTTCAAGGACCACGCACTTCCTTTATTTGGTGGAATCTGGAAACAGCCGGTTCCGAACCTTTATGTCATTCACAACTCCTACAATATAATAAGTAGATACATATGGGATTACGAGCAGATGCGTCACCAGAGTCGCGTCAGCGCACCGCCAGACAGACATCCTTGATAGCTTGGTATCATCTTCTCATCTCTAAGGCAGTGTGTATGGTATGGTATGGTATGGTACCTCTAGAGGGGCCCGACATCATTATCGAATCGCGTGGTGTAACAACATGATGTGCAACATATTATTCCGTTATATATTATATAATATAGAAAAAAGAGACAGCAATGGCGACGACCATGACACGCCATCGAGCCGTGCTACAACTCCTGGCGGTGACCGCGACCGTGGCCTCGACAATATCGAGAGCTTCTGCTTTCACGGCGCCCGTTTCCATCACGTCCTTCTCTGCGTCTTCGACATCTCGCCGGGTCGATTCGTCCTCCAATGCTCCGATCGAGGTCTTCCGAGCTCTTTCTGCTTCTTCCGACGACGGGGGCGAAGGCGGCAGCAGCGGCGGCGGCAAGACGTTGTTCTTCGCCGACGAGGCCACGAAAGCGGCACGCGACAAAAACAACAACAACAACAATAACAATGACAATAAAAATAACAATGACAATGATGACGATGCCAAAGCGAACTCACAATCACAAACACAATCACAGCCAGCGATGCAACCACCGCGGCTCTTCTCCCCCGAAACGCTCGCCGAAGCCAACGACGCCCTCGCCAACGTCGGCTGGACGTCGAGCTGGTCGTCCTCCCCTCCGTCCGATTCCGACGTCGACGACAACGGAGGCGAACTCACGTTGACCTCCGACGACCCCTTCGTGCAGCAGATCGACAGATCCATCCAAGACGAAATGGGTGTCACGTTGGATCAGCTGCTCAATCCCGCCAAGGTGGTCAATCTCGAGAGGGATCTCTACAACCTCCGTTTGGAGCTGGCGCGGGTCACCAACAGCAATAACGCCAACGTCGACGTCGACAACATCATCAACAACAACTCGGACGGACCGCTCACCACGGAAATGTGTGACAACGGGGGAGGAGGAGACGAAGCCGACGCCCTCCGCGCCAAAATATCCAAAAAGGAAAAAGACCTGGCCATCGAACGGCGGTCCGTCTTTCGGGGCTGGCTCAAAAACGTCTTTCTCGCGCAGGCCCTCCTTTCGACGGGGCTCAGTTACGTCATGGCCACGTCCCCCTCCACGTTGTTCGGGCGGTTCGACTGGTACAACGACGTGGCCAACATGGACACGTCGATCACGGTGCTGGGATTCTGGTGGTGGTGGCTCTTCATCGTGCCGAGTTTGAGGTCGAGGAGGCCCACGGGGTTGGAGAAGAGGGCGTTGGACGTGGCGTTTTTGGGGACGCCGTTGGTGAGTTTGTTGAGTCCGGTAGTGACGAAGGATACGGGGGTTATTTGGTGGATCAATTTCGCGGTGGTGGCGGGGGCGTATGGCTATTTTTACCTCGTGGTGGGGGAAGAGAGCGAGGACGGAGACGACGACGATGGGAAGAATGGAAAGGAACCGGCGTGGTTGAAGTTCGTGTACAAGTCTTTGGACTTTGGGTCCGGAAGGGAGAGGGGGGCGCGGCGTTAGGAGAGAGAGAGAAAAAAGGTAACACACAACTGACGCGAATGGGTACGGAAACGGACAAAACGGGAATGACGTTGGAGATGAGGAAGAGAAAACAAAATGATACGAAAAGCACAAAAATTATGAACGGGGATAAGAACAAATTAGTTTTGGGAGGAAATAGATGGCTTTTTTCATTTTCAAGTTTCTTCCGTATTTTGGAATGAAGTTCTTGTTTTCAAATTAGGAAAAGTGAAAAGTTGCAAAACTTCGAGTTTGAAGTCATATCTAATTTTGTACTATGGACATGCAGATCATTGCAACAAGCTAGTCATCATTTTTAGTTTCTTGCAGATGTTTTTACTCTATATATGATTCAAATGTAACCATTGGATTATTGCAGTCAAATCTGTGCCTAAACGTTTTTGACTTGTGATGATGGAATGATGGAACGTAGAAACAGATAATTGCTCATTATTTTTTTTTTTTTTTTAGGGCTAAGAAACCATGACACTTAGGCTCAAAGTAGCTGAAATAGGTCCTTGAATGTCTGTCATAGCAAAATTGGGCGATGCAATTTTTTGTATCAATTCCTATGCTTTAATATACCATCATTGAAGAAATCAATCAGAAACATCAAAGATAAGAACATTTTTTAACACAATGTTATTTATTACTCTATCATCACAAACTTGTCATATTCCACACATAGAATCCTACATGATAGTTTTATAAGAAGTCCAGTACTTAACAAGATACAAAGTTCATAATTGCAGACATGACAAAAATAGTTTTCAACTGTATTGATTCCAACATGTCTTTTACACAAATAATAAAAAACATCTCCTAGCTTTCATGTCAAAATGGATTCAATTGCAACATGATTCAACTCATTCTCCACCCATGTCTTTGTGCGGCCAACACCAGACTTACCAAATTCCACAGATTGATTCCCATGAAAAAAAATTATTTCCAAAGTGTAAAATATCAAGAACAAACATTTTTACAGAATGGGTCAACATCAGAATAAATTCATTTTTTGCTTTAGGGTTAGATTTAGTAGCTAATGCATGAGTGACCAGCCAAAAAGAACCAACACCAACAACTGCCATGGCACAACATTACACCTGCTGGCTAAAATCTAAGGAAAGATAAAACCAAGGATATTGATTGACCATTATTGCCACCAGAAGATGGATTGGATTCCTTGTTTACGGTGTACAAGTTGTCAGGCATGTTGACAATGAATCTAATGGTTCAAGGAAGAGAATGTACAGACACTAATGATTGACAACAGGGTGTAATTATGGGTGACAACAGTCTGGACATCATCTTTATCCAGAAAACATAGATCCAATAAGTGAAATTCACAACTTCTCCAGTCACAACACAACAAAATATGTTTGAATAGTAATCAAGTATATATTCATGTACACAAAATAATACCACGATGAGAATATAGGTGTAATTAAATTTTGTTTGCAGAAAAAACTATTATTGCAATGGTTGTACTTATGACTGCAATATCATGGCTGCATTTAATACATCTGTATCATCTTTGATAGCAAACTATCACAGTAGGTATTGGTGCTAGTTAACTATTACTCTGATACTGCATGGTTTTATTGTTTAGGTTGGCATGACCCTTTTTTCAATGCTGGGAAGCAAGTTTTGACTTTATGCAATTCTAGGTAAATTAATCTTTTGAACTTGTATTAATTTATTATTATTGCTATAATGAACTTTCTCTCAGCTTTTTTGCAATATCTTGTGGGTTAATGGGATTTATTTCTTCGTCAATAAATTCAGCTTCAAAAATACATGCTGATGCTGCCATGCAGGGAATTTTTGCTTCTCCATTGACCAGACATAATGGAATGCCACCCGCTTTATTGTTTGGCCTGCAACAATATAGGACCTATCTATATTTGTGTCTCTTTATCTGGAATAGTTTCAGTTCAAGGCAATGGTTGGGGAGTGCCATGGGGGGATGCTTTCAAAATTGTTGCAAAATTGTCCTTTTCATTGCTCTATCACTGTCAATCCCCACCCTAACCATGAAATTAGGGTCTCATCCTGATTGCAGAAGTGAGGGGGTCAATCCACAATCTTGGCTGACCAAGATAGAGGGTCATTTTTCACTTAACATGATACCTCTGGCCATGGGGGAGAGGTCAACTTTTGTGGACAAGAGGTCAACAGTTGTGGGTCAGAAATGTTTGTCATGGGCTCAAAAAAGTCAAATAATCACAACACAATTTATTTGTACATAGGAATTATTACATAGATACATCAAGACATATGATACATGTAAAACTTCACTGTTCAACAGCAACACTGCTCACTTCTGGGCAGCATACCCCTAAGGTCAACCTAAATGATACCATCATGAATGTAAAAAATAAATATTGGCATTATTATTGGCAAAAATCAACTATTGCAGTTATTATCAGCAATAGTAACTATCACTGTTAATTTCAGATATTGGTTTGTCTGGGCTAATGCTAAAACACACCTACAACACAGCAAAAAATAGGTTGCTATACATCTTTATGTGGCTTTTTTTGTATAGCGCCGGTATGCCAGATTTGTCATATACCACATTGTATACCGAAATGTGCAAAAGAATGACTTTTCTATGACTTTCATATACCAATTACATACCAAAACTGGTATTTACCATATTGTATACCACATTTGGTTTTTTTCTTCTGACAAATACTAAACAC
>JALLPE010002678.1:0-11421 GCA_036940025.1 Conticribra weissflogii
AGTTTAAACATGAGCTGGTGAACAAGCCCTTGTACACTGGGCGGTATGATTCTTCAGCAAAAGCGTGGACAACATCATCATAAACCTATCTCAAACATAAGTGTAGGACATGCAGCAAAAACATCAGAACTTTTATTGTATATGCAATAAAGCATGTTCTCTCTTTTAATGCTCTCTTGTCCAATTAGAAAAATATATCAAATATTACTATTCTTTTTCAATCCTCGTGTAACAACCACGAAGAGATAAGTCGTGAAAAAGTCCCTACGATGATATTATTATGTTGTTAATGTTTTTAGAATCCTCAAGGGAATATTTTGAACTGAACAGTCACGCCTCAAAAAATATTACGTACGTAGTTTTTTTTCTCATTTGCTGTAAAATTGTACCAATTTGTACACATCGTATTGTAGCAAGCGAGAAAGAAAAAATGAATTCGTGACAGCCTTACTCTCTCTCCCTAGCCTCCAATATTATTTTGTACCTATTGTTAAACCGGAGCCAATTAAAAATCAATACATAAGTCAAAGAAGACTCTGTAAGTGAATGATGATGGCAAAAATAAAGAGAAGCATCATTTTATATAACTTATCTTACTCAAAGTAAAATAAAACTTTTTTATGTACGGTACGCACAGTATGGCTCTCCTCTATGATGCATCAAGAGGGACCAACGCTATCTTCCCGAGGTTTCCGCCTCCTGCTTTCTCCCTGTCATCGTTTTTTCTTCATCCAAGTTGACCAAAAGGAAATCTTTGTCATAAAATTATCTTTTGTAACAATAATAACCATACGAACAGTCCTTGTTACTTGATTGCACAAAACATCGAAACAACAATAATTCACCATGTCTGGCCTCACTATGTTCATGTCATCCGAACATGATGATTCTCTTTCATCGAACGCTTGTCCCTTGGATATCGCCGAAAAAATTGGAGTGATGAGGAGTCAAGAAATCGCCACGTATAAATGCAGAAATTACATCGACGACAACGACCAAAGTTGCAGCATCGCTCCACCTCCCAGTCATGGTCCGCAAGACGAGCTCGACTTGCCGGTCGACCGTGATTGCCGCGTCAAAATGTGCGAGTGGTGCTACCAAGTGACGGATTTCTGCAAGTTTAAGCGAGAAACCGTCGCCATCAGCATGTCCTACCTCGATAGATTTCTCTCTACTTCTCGCACACGAGCTCAACTAGCCCTCAACAACAGAAAAGACTATCAGCTCGCCGCCATGACATCTCTATACATCGCCATCAAGTTATTCGAGCCAATGGCAATGGACACCGAGCTCTTGTCGGCCATCAGCCACGGTTGCTACACGGAGAATGACATTGTGGAGATGGAGCAGGAGATCCTGACAGCGTTAGCGTGGAGAGTGAATGGACCGACGGCGCACGACTTTTTGAGCCACATCATGTCATTACTTCCAGTTTCAACGTATAAATATGACGATTCCACTGCAATGACTCTTCTAGACTATTCGAGGTTCCAAGTAGAGATCGCAGTTTGCGACTATGATTTGGCATTGCAGAAGCATTCAACCGTTGCACTGGCGGCCATTTTGAATAGCGCCGAGGGTATCGACGAGAAACTTTTGTCGAGGAGAGCTCGCTTCGACTTCTTCAAATGCATTTCGGACGTGACCGGATTGAACCCATTCTCAATGGAAGTGAATGCAGTTCGACAGAGGTTGTTAGATTTGTTTGCACAGAACTCCGGATATGAATTGCAACAAGTTGCTAATCACACGCCGGTGTACAGCATGAAATCGAGGAGTTCCGATTTATCAGCACCAGCTTCCCCAGTCAGTGTCAGATCATTCACAAGATTCTCATAAATTAGAGTCGAAAATCAGTTCTTATATTCAAATACTGCTCATTAGAAAATACCGTGAGAATATCGTACTTCATTGTGGATTCTTATGTTTGTAGTTCCCTGGCCTCTCGAGGAATGTTGTACTTGTTTGTTTTGGGTATAGTACTTTACAAAGTAAGTTTTATTGTATTTTTTGACGATGGTTATTGTGCAACAACACATAATAGTTACTAAGTTCTGGTCTTCTTGTAAACCCCAATGAAAAGAACATGTAATGGATGTCTGCTATGATTTAGGAGGACACATTTTCAGCATAGATTTCAATTTCGAGTGATTTGGAGATGATGAATATACCATTGAATGGAGACAGTACCTCAATCATACCTGGGGAACATTTGAAGGCAAACAATGATTTCCTCATTGACATACAAACAATACTCTCTAGGAACAATAATAATTTATATGGTCAAGTAGCATGAGTTTTACTTTTGATCAAATCATGTGTTTATCCATTTGACAACTAGGCATGGATTTAGGTATTTTTCTTTACGTTGGATTAATTGTATTCTTTGTATTCTTTCTAGTGTTTTTTCCTCATTATTTATTTCAATGGTTGTCTCCGATGATTTAGGAGAACAATTTTCCAACCTTGATTCACGTATCACGTTTTCGAGTGACAAATTTTCCGCCGATTCCCCTTCCTTGAAGTTCGATTACAATTTTTCTTCTAAATTGAGAGGAATTTGATGCTTTTTCGTCACTTTTGCTTTTTGGTATAAAAGAAATGCTACGTCCCACTAAATCTTCTGGATCACGAGTTATTGCCACACCATCCGTGTCCAAGCGTGCACTGATTACTAGGTTGTCTTTAGACCACCAGTATGTGCAACCTTCAGCACCAAGCACTTCAGTTTTCAAAATTTCTCTGCCTGATGACCCAAAAGCTCCTTCTGGTGTTACCGCGTCTGACGTTATTTGAAAAGAAAACGGGAAACTATCACCATCTTCGATAGGAAACTTCACTGTCAAAACTGGAGGAGGTCTTCCTCCCATTGCATCATAAAGATCCTTTGGTGCGTTATTTATAAATCCTGATGTGATTTGCCTGGATGGAATAGAAGGCACCAAACTACATTGCATGCACATAGATATGTCGAATGAAAACAAAATGCTTCAAAAGGGGGTATCTGGATTTGGAAGAGCGAGAACATATTAACCAAAAATGCCCTTATCTACATGGTTAACCTCGTTGCATTACCAAAAGTGCCAGCAATGATTGCAATTTCTGCACCATGAGTGTAAGTATCAAAAAACAGACTTGAATAGCCTTAAATCTTGCAACTTCTTCAAGATCCTTGTTGGAGCAGGATGCTAACGTCCCTTTGGAACTGAGGTATGCATGTACAAAACCATTGCTGAAGTTCCATTGTCAATGCCATTGGTTAATGATGGTTGAGAACAATTTGTGTGGAATGGAAGAGTCTGGGAAGATGATTGCTGGATCCAGCAGCAAGGTAAATATTATGAAAACCAGTGGTTTGAGCATGAGTTGCTCCACTCTGCTACAAAATGCTATCCAAATTCCATCAAAACACTGAACCTCACTCCTAGAGATACAGACAGTGTAGTCACTTCAAATTTGTTCTGCTCATACTTCCCACAATCATAATTAGACTGGCCAACTCCATGATGCACTCCACCACTACAACCATAAATCTGGCAATGGTTCTGTTCCTCTTCAAATCAAGCCTTAATTTGGGCATTACAGCATTGGATACAAGGCTCTTTGATATGATTTAGTCCATGATTGCCCCACAGTTGAAACATGAAGTGATTGGACAATGAACAGTTCGTTTGATTGAGGTTGCAAAGTTGTTCCAAATATCATAACAATAAAAAATACTTTATTTTTATAATTGTAGATTAAAGGGAAGAAGGACCAGAGGACATGATTACAATGGAGTGTCTGAGAAGAAATGATTAATTATATGCTGAGTAAGAAGGTGCTTAAAGACTGCATTGAACTCTTTGTTGCTACACTTGGTAAAACCTTTTTCCTCTATAGGCTGAATGAGCCAAAGTATCAAATTCATCAAGACTAACCAAAACAGCATATCAGTGCTTGGAGATTATGAAGACGTTTTGACTTGCATTTGTGTTAGAAATTTGCTCTCAAGGATCTTTAGGAAGCTCTCAAGTGCATCAAAATTATTACCAATTGTAGTAAAATTACCCTGCCGACAAGATGTAACTTCATTGTAAGTAGGAATAATGTGTCACAAAGTTTGATGGTCATCAAGTTGAATTCAAAGCATAGAATCAATTGCTACTCTGTTGATCATGCATGTTGATATCATCTTGGTAATCAAGGACTTTGTGAAGAGTAGTTCTGACAAAGTCCTTTCATAAGTCAGGCATGGAAGAATCTTCTTTCAATAAGGAAATGGAAGAATTCAATCAACTAAGAATACTTCAAGTGAACTTGAATATGATTTTTGTTAATGAGAAAACCACAATCTATGTCTTACAAGGAAACAGATTGAAAATATGAATGAATTCAATATTTTTGTTGTTATATGCTTTGTAAGCTTTACAACCTCCCTTTTATATCTAAAAACCAGATTTCCACAATTAATAATAATTTATTGTTTAGAACATCACAATAATTTGTATGATGTTAATGATACTTATGAATTGCTTGTGAAGGATCAAGATAATGTTCTGATCCTTAATCTAAAGAGTTTTTGAGTTCATTTGATTTTATGTGCTTCAGGAAATTTTATCATTATCAGTGACCTTATGTGTTTATATCTTTGCTAGAGGATGATCTTGTCACCATAATCATGATTTGGTATAAAACTTTGATAAACACAGAATTGATACTTTATTTATTTATTCTCTCAAAAGTCTCTTCTTGCACTTGAGTTGTCAAAATTAATTTTGATTGACAATAAAGTTCTTCATGATCAAAGCTTTAGACCTGGTATAGATTAAATTTTTAGCTACCACAAATTTTTAGGTAAATTATTCTTACCATGAGCATTACTTTGTAAATTGACAAAGGTGTCATTTTGATAACCCTAATTGCTTACAATGACTACTAATATCAACCCTGTATTGTCTTCAATAATGTTTAGAGATATTCTCCAATCAGTACTGAGCCAACAAGAATAATTCTTTGTTTTTTCATTTACTTGCTGCTACCAAGATCAATGGCATGCTAGCCCATTTGAAAATGGAAACACAATGTACCAATGATATACTTTTGCATCTAAAAAGTGTGTCACTGTATCATATGTGTGATTGGTACTCAGAAATGATCAGTAATCAGTGACTGATCAATACCTGTAACATTGATTACCAGGACATGTCACATTTCTGCACCTTGTTAGTAGTACTTGAATCACTGTGGATACTTTGAACAACAGAACTATTATGAATTACTGATCGTTATAGTGGTTGATTATTTCTCATTGATACTTAAATCTTTGAAGACAATCAAAATATTTTTCACAATATGAGTGAATGAATCTTTTATACTGTAATTTGATTACTTCAGTACAAAAAATAGAATCTCTCTGTAATCCAATTGAAAAAACTCTATACAAATCCCCTAATTTCTTATTTCATATACATTACTTGTCATGTTTGTTAATATTTTCATGATGCTGCAATAAGTTCACAGTAGAATTGGGAGGTAACGTTTTTTGTGGACAGAAAATTTATCAATAGTTGAAATTCACTTGTACAGAAGTATTGTTGTTGGAAACCTTAATTTTTTATCCAAAAGTGAAACGGATATTGTATAAATCGGCTAATATGAATAAATACATTATTTTAGACCACTCTTAATTGAATTCAATGATGGTAGGAATGGTTGTGACAACAAAGAACACTGCAAAAGTTTGATTTTCTTTCAATCTCACTTGTGGTTGAATCATAGAAAGCTTGTATACCATTCTGTTTACTGCGTTTGTGTTCCTTGACAATAAATTTCATAGTGTAACTCCAAACACACCTTCGGTACAATCAATACATTGAATGACCTACCTGTGTTGTGATTTTGTTTGAAGAATATAGACATGAATAGTCGGTTGTTCTGTGGAAATGTGAATAGGTGTAAGGGACTTCTTTGTTGAAAATAGTAGAAAGCAAATGCACTATAGATCGAAATCTGTAAATAAATGATATTTTACATGGAGATTTGATCAAGTAATAACAAACATCTGGTCCTCTGAACTGGTGTATTTATTTCTTCTGCTCCAAATGGTTTTAGGTTTTTCTAGACACTGATAATGAATTTGGATCAATCCAAGTGCACTGCATTCTTTGACCATATTTTAAGTATTCATTATAATAATTTCAGCTTCAATTGTTATTCAATGAAATCCCATTATTCATTTGTTGAACCATGAGATTGTGGAATATTTATGGGCGTTCAAAAGTGTATTGGGACCAAAGTGAGTCATCCATTCATATCACACAGTATTATCAGTGTGCCAATAAGAGTGAATGATAGCATCTGTTTGGAACTTTGTTTCAAAATGGTCATTGACTTCTACTGTCCCTTTTTGAAAGTACCATGGATACCCTTACGATGGAATTGTATGTGGGAAGCATTTTATACTTCTTACCTACACACCCTTTAAACCCATCTTTTTCTCTCTCTCAATTATATTCTTTGCTGCTTGTCTATTTGAGACTTATTCCACCTTGCTGCTTCTTCCCTTCCTTTGTCATTGATGTTCAAAATTTTGATATTTCAGCAGATCTCAATTATAATTTCTTCTCCTGTCCCCATTCCACCATCATTTTTATCTCTTATTCAATCATTTTCATTTTGCCATTACTTTCAATACACATATTTTATGATCCCTTACTTGGAAATGTTGTCAACACATCACCAATATGTTGACAACAGATAAAAATAATGTAAAATTCCAATGATCTCATAATTTGTTGCGCATTTATTTTCAGAGAATCATTGTATGTAGAATGTTCAAGATGATGCCCCAGAGAAAAATGGAACTGTCTTGATTTTCATTGCATTTTTGAATACTTTTGGAGGAGAGGAGTATATCACACAATACAAGAAAAAACATGCTTGGAATCACAATTTTTGCCCTAAAGATTGTTAATTTTCAGGATTTTTTGACATTGCTTGACATGTTGTATGTCAGTGTCTGTGTTGCAAAATTTTTAAATTTTTTAACATTTGATAATTCCAACTTAGCACGAGTCCTTTCAGTAATTTGCATACCTATTTTACTTTGATTGCAATAAACATATTATTTTATTTTAATTGGTTTACAGAAACATGACTCCTTTTCAGTATTCCAGTGAGAGTTTTGCCTAAGAAAAGATTGCAAATGATCACATTGGAAGACAGTAATCAACTTAATGCAGAAGAAAAGGCTAAACAAACCAAATATGACATACATTGTCATTGATAGTTGAATCAATCTTCTGGACAATGAAGGTTATATTGTGTAAAGGCTCAATTTGACTGTTTAATAGCTTTCAAGAGAGATTGACAATGGGGGCTTTTAAAATCATAGAAACGGAAATTTTAGACTTCTAGCACATGTTGTACTGTAAAATTTTATATAATTTGTCTTTCTTTTGTCTATCACCTGAAAGTATTGCATCACCATAAAATGTATAAAAATCCTAATCAATTTCTTTAAATACAAAATTGAATACAAAAATGAAAACTTTTTTGCAATAGAAAAATCTACAATTCATAAAATCACAGTTAAATTACAAATGACAATACCAATCATTAAAATACCATACTAATGATAAGAATTTTAAGTTGTTTAACTCACAGATTTTTGACTACTCACCACAATGAATAGCCAAAAGATTGAAATACTACACCAAATGTTCAACATGGCATCACATAAATAAGTATTTGTGTATGATAACAGAAATGTCATGACATAATCATGTATCATTGTGATTATTGTAAGTAGAAGTTTTCCTCTCTTAGATCACTTGTTAACCATAGAACCCATGGATACAGTTCCATGATCCAGTGCATTTCCAAGAATTTCAAAATTAAAAGGAAAACTGAAGAAAATATTGGGGTGTAAATTTCAA
This sequence comes from Conticribra weissflogii, assembly GCA_036940025.1. NCBI lineage: Eukaryota > Bacillariophyta > Thalassiosirophyceae > Thalassiosirales > Thalassiosiraceae > Conticribra > Conticribra weissflogii. The sequence goes on from JALLPE010002678.1 coordinate 7,920, forward strand.
TCAAGATTTCAAATCTCTACTATTAAATTATTCTTCTATCAACTACAAACTTTCCTATTTGATTGCTTCAATGCATTTACAACAACAGTTCCATGAGTCATCTGCCACATTGGAGATAGTTGTTCTTTTGGAAACAACAATAGACCACACCTAACACATATATGTCACATTGGAAGATGTGAAGGAAGTAAAGAAAACAGCATACAAAGAAGGTAGAATGATAAAGAACATCAAAGCATGCAGTGGAATGTGCATTTGAGATCAAAAATGTTCCAATTTTTGACAATATTCATGGAATCCATGCTTTGGTTCCCTCAGAAAGACAACACTTTTGGGAATGGTTTTATAAAACATGTATATCAACAATTGTTGATGTCCTAGGTGTTGATAACATAAACATAACAGGCAAGATGATCTTGACAAGCTGCATCAAGGGATATGCCATCTTATGAAAAGATGTTCTGATGCAACATGCTGATTCCAATGGTTAGAAGTGGAATTGCCAATGGGACTAAGACAAGCAGACGTGAATGGAGAGCAAATTTACTTGCTCATATTATTGCAATATCTACTTCAGCAGGACAAGAAATTTTGAAACAGAAATTTGTAAGATAAATCGTCTCTCATTGATGCAAGCTTTATTATTCACATCTTTCCAATTGATGGAATCTGGGATGTATTAGTTCATATGGAAGAAATGGAAATTCTTCCTGAATTTCAAAAAGCTATGGCATATGTTACTAAATTAGGTTTGATTGGTGTTTGCAAAATGAAATGGGTGTTTTGTCAACATGTGTAGAGGAAACCCTGAGGTAAAGAGCCAATATTTCAGCATCTATTTCTGAAGAGGAATGAAACAAATATCCTAATCAGCCCCATAGGAAATTGATGAGAAGCAGTATAAACTATGTAATTTTCAATACATATAAATTGAATAACTTCATGCATTCATTGAAATTTACCTGAAATGGTTTATCATCAGGGTCAATAAAAGAACATTTACATCTAGAACAACAGATGATCCAATTGATTCAATAAACGTGGCCAGATGGATATTATTACCCAATCAAGTCAGCTAGACTTTGCAATGTCTTACAGATTTGAATGAGAGACAATTTGGTAATACCCTTGTTTGACAAAATAATTTGCTGGGATTTTTGCTATGTACTACAAAGAAACTGACTATTCTGGTCAATTTTCTTTGAACAAAACAAAGAGGCAGGTGAATCTCTGAATGCCATGATTGTGCCAAAGGTATGATGAAAGTTTAGAGGAAAACCAAATATTTTGCTGTTTTGATTGTTGACAGAAGGAATCCTAACATTGTTGAGTTCATTTGATATTCATTGTAAAACTATAGTTGATAATATTAATAGCTGCATAGAATGATACCTACATCAGTTTATTGCATGTTTACAATAAATGAGTCTTAACTAGCTTTGAAAAACTTTTCATAATAGAGAACTTAGACATCTGACAAGTTTGGTATCATGAAAGAACAATCATTTTCACTAAACTACTCAATGGTGTCCTGGAATGTAATAAAAACTGAGCATTAGATTGTGAATGGAATTAATTGGAGAACACTAGTGATAATTGTATTAAGGGAGTAAAAATTCAATCGCATTCATTGAGAGGAAGCTTGATTGAATGTGCAGGTACAAGAGATACAAGAAGTGCTGGTATACCATCAATGTGAATTGTTTGGTCATACAACAGAATTGGCTACAATTGAAGCATTAGCAATTTGAGCAGGAGAGTGGTGTGTTGTATTAATACATTTATGAGTGGTATCTGTTCAATACTGAATTGTAACTGCTTATTTCTTAGCAAAGTTCAATTACCTATCAAGGTAATAAAGCTTGCCAGAACTTTTGGAAGGCTAATTTTTGCTTCCAGTCTTTGTCCAATTTCTCCCATAGTTAATTTTGCCATTGATTTTGGAGCCATTATTTTCAGAAGGAATACTAGAGGACAAGCCATGCTAAGGCTTGATAATTGTTTCTATCAAGTATGCCCTTAGGCCACATATAATTCACTACCTGAATTTTATAGAATGCAGCAGATAGGTATGAATACTGTTAACAATACTTCAAACTATGTCACTACCCACCATTACCCAGCTTGTTCTGTTCTGGTTCTTTTCAATTTATTTTGCTTCTATTGATGAATACTTTTCATATCTCCTTCATGTTTGATTGTTCATCTATATTGTCCTTTTCTTGCAAATTGCTCTCTTCTTCCATACACTCTAACAATTTAAAATATCAGACTTTTCAAATGCAAATTAAGTATCAAGTATATCATGACAATAAATTATGAGGAAAAAAACACTAGAAAGAATACAAAGAATACAATTAATCCAACATAAAGAAAAATAACTAAATCCATGCCTAGTTGTCAAATGGATAAACACATGATTTGATCAAAAGTAAAACTCATGCTACTTGACCNCTGACGTTATTTGAAAAGAAAACGGGAAACTATCACCATCTTCGATAGGAAACTTAACTGTCAAAACTGGTGGAGGTCTTCCTCCCATTGCATCAAAAAGATCCTTTGGCGCGTTATTCATACTTTCTGGTCTTGCAGTGATGTAGAGTGCAGCATCATAGGGCTTGGATGCCGGGAAGACGCTTCCCTCTTTTAAATTCGCAACACCTTCGACTATTATGACCTTGGTATTTTTTGCTAATGGTGTTACATCTGCAGTGGATATTTCAGCCAATTGGAATGATCCAGCAATTGCTAGAAAAGACGCCGAAAATTTGCGACGGTTTACATCTAGTTTTGGTTGATCCGAAGGCAATGGGCTCGTGGATGCAGATAACCGATTTCTATTGCTGTTTGTCATTTTTTTTCTTCTTTCAGTTGTATTGTTTGTCATAAGAAACGTCTCCCCATTCAAAAAGTTGATCCGGACCTGGTGGGCTGAAGAAAATCCCATTTTGGATGATTGGGTGTTGGAGGACGGGGTATTACATGGTGGGAGCGAGAAAGCAACTGCGCGGCTTAATGGATCGAAAACTGTTGCCATCACTGAGGCAAACATTATTTTCACTGTAAACATCATCTGTTAGAATCTCCCTCTCTCTATGGCAATGCTAGGGGGTTTTACTTCATTTTAGATATATTACTACTTATTATGGTACTATCGTTCATTATTATGATTTAGGGACACCACAAAAGTTTTAGCTTGTATGATTTTGTTGGAGGTCGTGAGTCTATCTATCCCATCGGAACCAAAATTGATTTTTGGGTATCAGTTAAAAATTACTTTGCAGTCATAAATTAATTGCTAGGCATCGTTTAATCTGCCCCTTCAAATAATTTGATCCAGCAGAATCGTTAAGACACATCTGAAGAGCTTAAGACTATTGGCAGACGTTGTGAGCTATCCTAAAAGCTATTTTGAGATTTTGGTTCAGAAAGGTAAAAAGCTATTTTTTCATCGAAAATGAGCGTGCAGACGTGTGATCTATTTTTCGAAAAGCTGAAAAAA
>JALLPE010002708.1:0-10574 GCA_036940025.1 Conticribra weissflogii
CGTACATATGACTGATACTCCGAATAATGTTCTCATCGCCATCTGTCATGTTCCATGATCACTTACCGTCTGTCCTACTCCACCGTCTGTCTTAGCTCCGTAGTGCTCCTTCCGTCCTGCAGTAATTGATCTAAAACTGGACAAAACATATAAAAAGGATGTTATTTGCATACCATGAAATCAAACACTGTCCATATACCAGTTAACATCATCATCTATTGTATCCTCTGGTATCACACATATCAGTGGTATAACAAAAAAAGCATTATAATGGGCCATATACAAGATTGTTGGTATACTGTGCATATACCAGAACAGAGTCAATTTTTTGGTCATTTTTGTGTACAAAACATATACCAATCATATACCAAATCATACACCAAATCATATACCAAATCATATACCAAAATAAAAATAAATAAAATCTTATACCAACTCTTATACCAACTCTTATACCAAAATAAAAATTAAAAAGTGGAAAATTTAGAGGCCCAATTATTGTATTTTATATTTACTCAAATATCAAAATAACACATTGAATAATTTTTTAATTCAATTTGAAACTGCTTTAATTTTTTGCATTTCATGTTGAATTAAATAGGGTTAGTGCAATAGAAATGTAATTCTCAACAGGATTGTAAATACTGTGTAGCAATACTTTGATCTCATTGGATTTTCCCATTGCTCTGTTGCTGTATAGCTTACATTATAACAACCCTAATACAATACATATACTTACTTGTGAATTTTACCTTTGTGCATATTGGTGTTATAGTATTTGCAATGATTCATGGTATTATTGATCACTTTTTTCAAAAAATCATTATTGATTACACAAAATGTTAGAGATGCTAAAATGTATCTGATGAAGATTTGGCATTGCATTCTTACTCACCTTCTGATTGTTCTTTCCTTACTGATTGAAGTATCACATTTGTATTGAATCCATAAGCTATGTCAATAAATTTATCAGCATGAGATAAATGAAGTAGAAATTTGAAACAAACATGTTTTGGCATTGTTAACATTGAAAATTCTTTGATGAAATATTAACTGATTTCCTGAAGATGCAGCCTTCTATAGCTGTTGGGTGGGTCCAATGATTTTTGGGAACAATCATAACTTAACAAGCTTGATGAAAATGAATCAAGTATGATGACATGCAACTGTTTTGTACCCATTTGTGCTTACCGTGGATTCCTAGGAATCCTTCTTTGTGAATTCCCATGCCTCCTGTCTCACTGTACTTTAGTAATGTCAGCTTCACCATCACCACAAATAAAAGCTTTCAAAATCCCCACTTCTCTAAGTCTTCTTTGAGTCTTTTAAAATTATTGATTTTAGAAAATATTCCAGACATATGTCTCAATCAACTATTAAAATTGATCTGATCCATTTGTGAGAAAACGGGGGAAATTTTACACAAAAATCACTGCTTTTTAGCATTAATTGAGCTTATTATTCTTTATTCTTCCAAGCAAAACTCAAGCTTTTTATTTTCACACCTCTTTAATTCAATTTCAGAGTCTGGAAAAAGTCTCAAATTAGCACTGACAAATTGCATATGTTTTTCATCAATGTAACACAAATTACATGTCAGCTGAAAATACAGAACTGTGAGTTTCAAATCGTCTTTCTTGATATGCATCAAGGTTCTCATCAATGAAATAAGCAGAACTCAAAAATTCTCTAATTCATACAGAAGTCATTCAACTTTCAACCTGTTAAATTGAATTTTAAGTAAGTTTACATAAACAAATATTTCTTGATTTTTAGACAAAATTGCATCCCAATTGCAAAGTAAATCCCCCATTTCATCAAAACCTATTAATGTTTTAAACTTCTTTGAAAAATTGATGATTAAATATAATAAACTTAACTTCACTGTAACCAATAAACTTCTCCAACATAATTTCCAATTAACCTGAATCCAGCTGGACATATTGTGTTGTTGCCCCTGCATCCTTAGCATCAACATTCTTGCAGATGGAATCAGAATCAGCTCCTCCTCCCAATCTTGCCAATATTTTGCTTGATTTCTTAGGTTTGAAATTGATGAATTCCAGAGTGGCATCACAGAAGATACATTTGGAGTAGGTGCTGAATCCATGACAGCTGGCAAGTCATACAGTGTTGTGGCTTCTACATCCTCAGCATCAATGTCCTTGCATATGGAATCAGAATCAGCTCCTCCTCTCAAACTTGCAGATGTTGCTTGATTTCTAGGGTTTGGAGTTGATTGATTCCAGAATGGCATTGGAGAAGCTGCATCAGAGATGTTGCATTGGATAGGTTACTTTTTTATTTGATGCATTGGAGAAGTTGCATTTGGAGTAGGTGCTGATTTTATGGCAGTCAGCCAGCCACATAATATCATCAGCCCTACATCCTCAGCATCAATATTCAGAATCCACTCCTCCTCCCAATCTTGCAGATCGAGCTTGATTTCTTGGACTTGAAATTGATTGATTCCTGAGTTGCTTTGGAGAAGTGGCATTTGGTGTAGGGGTTGAATCCATGGAACCGGCTAGCCACACAGTGTTGTGACCCTATATCCTCAGCATCAATGTCCTTGCAAATGGAATCAGAATCAGCTCCTCCTCCCAAACTTGCAGATCTTGTGATGTGTCACCCTTGATCTCTTGTGCAGAAATTCCCCCTGCAACTTCTCATTTTGCGTCTTCTCTGATGCCCCCTCCCAGGAATGCCTCCCATCATTATGTCCCCCCACAATGTCTCATTTTGAAACTTCTCTGACGTCCACTCTCTGAGAGTCCTCTCATAGCAATGCCCCCCCTACAATATCTCATTTTGTGATGCCTCTTCTTGCAATGACCCCTTGTGATTTCTCACTTTGAGACTTCTCCTATGCCCCCTCCCTGCAATATCTCATTTCTCAACACCTCTTGTTGTGATGCTCCCTGCCCTGAAACATCTCATTTTGAGACTTCTTTGATACCCCCTCACCCCTCCATGTGAAGTCTCATTTTTCAATGCCTCCTGTTGTGTTGCCCCCCCTAGCAACATTGAATTTTGCAACTAAACCTGCTTCAACTTGTAACCAGTGGAAAGAAACATTTTTTAAAAAAATACAAGAATCTAGAATAGGTGTTATTAAAAACTTGATCGATGAATTATATTGAGAGATAGAATATGTTTCTATTTTTCAAAAAATTAAGGAAGTGGATAGAGATATTGAAATTTTTTGATTCATGAAATTCAATAAAAAATTTTGGAAAAATTGTGATCAACTTTCTCACACTTGCTAAAAGAGGTTGAAGCCTGGAAAATAGCCCAAAGGAAAATGTGCCATCTTAGCCTGAACTTTAAAAGTCTGGAAGTTTATTTCGACAATAATAGGATTGAAAAGTTTAAGAAAAAGATTGGAATTATGACTGACATGTGAAGTGTCTCAAATCAGGCTCAATTTTAATGTCCAAGTCTCAAATTGGGCTCAAAAATACAGATATTTGAGACTTGCTTGAGACAATTTTCATTGTGGTGTCCTTCTTAGTGTTTTTGATCTGACATTGACATTCTGATTGATCTGTGGTGCTTAACCCATATCTAATCCTCCTTCATATCATCAATCAGTTCTTTGTCCAGATTATTTACAGATTGACACAGTTCTGGAATATGGAAAGATCAAAGCAGTCAATCCATTTTTGAACATCCACAAAAATAATATTATGATCAGCAAAGTAATGATTGAAAAAATGAACAAAGAATCAAAGAAGCGAAACTCCATTGGAGGAGTCATGAAATCAGTCCAATATCAACAGTACTTACTTTTGATGATGACCATTTCTCTGCTCAAATGGATAATGTTGATATTGATAAGTAATGAAACATTGACAAACACTTGATTAAGAGTAAGACTGGACCAAACAAAACACAGGCCACAGCTCCATCTGTCTGACCTTTGATGGACAAAGTTTGGTGCAGGAAACTGATATCATCATTTTTATTCATGTATATCAATATGAATAGTTTTTGTTCATTTAATTAGATTACAGCCATCATTCTGGAATATTTTTTTTTACAAAATCAACCTACCACCAACAGGTGCAAACAGCTTGATTGAAAAAATATTTCTTGAATATTACAGAGGTGTTCCCTGTACACCAAAAAGTACATAATTGATTGTGATCTTGCATGATTGATGTCATTGCTGTCATTGTTTGCATGTTGTAACTGAATATGATTTTTGTTTTTTCTTGAAAGCAATTTTTGCAGGACTATAATCTGTCCAACATTGTCAGACATAGTGCAAAAAAGCTGTGGCATGTGCTTTGTTTGGTCCAGCCTTAAGTAGTAGCGACAATGGATCAAATCTTATTGATGATTTAGCTATCCAGATTCAGATATTTTAAAATTGCATTAATCTTGTCAAATGATATTTCAATAAATTAAAATATATATTGAATGATTTCTCCTCTCTTTTAATGGTTTTTGGATTATCATCATGAATTATGATGTTAAAATTACACTGGCCTCACAAGATCCATCTTTGTACATCTGACATCAGCTGTCTCATTGGAGTTCAATTACAATTTACATCTTGTGCTCATGAGATCAGATTGAGAATAGTATTGCAATAACCAGTCTCTCTGGAAGCAACATTCTGCATGATATCTTTATCTTCATGATTGGTACCTGGTTTATGTCTTGAATCATTGTCAACAATATATTTGTGTACTTACGTAAGACATATCACAGCAGCAGGTACATTTTTCATCAAAATTGACATTGGTCTCCATGGAATGAAAGATTGATGGACAAGTATCCTGAATACATGTCCAATTGATATTTGAACCTAATGAATGGAGCAAACATTTTTTGTGTGAAATATCATTGCATAACTTAATCATAAAAAAATCAACAAAAGATGTGCTATGTGAACCTTTAATTTGTGGAACATTTTTTCCTTGGATTAATAACGTCAAGTAGTGTGTTTCAACAAAGGCATTGTCCCTGTGAATTGCATTACTATTTCCTTTGTATCAACATACCATTTCTAGTTTGTTCCACTTTCATTCCCAGATCAGAAATGTGCCTAGAAAAGTACCTCAAAAGATAATCAAACGATTGTTCTGGATGTGACAAATCTTTCTGTTTTCTGTTGAAATTAAGTGTGATGATCACATCCAGGCAGAAGCAATATATCATATTAATCTTTGCTGTAACAATGCCATGTATATTGTCTTGATTTTGATCTTATTATATTCTTTCTTAGTTTTTTGGGATATCCAAACTAGTTCCTATCAACAGTAAGAAAATAATATCAAAGTTTAAATACTGAGGTTCTAAAAGCCCACAGTAATCTCCTTTTGACATTGTGACTTTGAAATTTAGCCCCATCTTTGCTGAATGACATGCTGTCTTGAATATTCACAGTATTAACCAATGTATCTGTATATTGAAAAATTTTTAATGTGTAAACATGAGAGTGTATATTGTCAAGTGCCAGAAAGATGTAACTTTTTTAATGTCTCCATTGGAACTTTCTTTTAGTGTTTTTGAAGTTTAAATGAAGATTTCATAGAGCTTGTTGAATGAATCTTGATTCATTCAAAATATCTTCTCCTTTAATATCCCAAATTTGTTGACCTTCTGATAGAGTTCTTTCAGTGTATAAGTTGTATTCTTTGTGCCAAACATTCATCCATGAAAGCTTGCTTGCTTGTACTTTGTCAAAGGGGAAAGGTAAGATGCTATCACTACTAAATTTTGTTTTCACTGGACTCTCTAAAATTTATTTTAAGCAGAACTCTTTAGATTTATGTTTGGATTAAGTATTGATTGCAATTATTTCCTATTTATTAGTTTGTCTCTTGAAACATGTTGATTTTTTGTGAGCATTTGGGGAGATGTTGTAAAAACAGTCATGTGCTAGCAACTTGGAGACATATGCAAAGGCATTAAACATATGCAATGAAGAGAGAACAAAAAACTAGGCACAACGTTGAGGCTGCATCAAGCTATCCAAATCTAGGATATGCACAATGACAGGATCACTGTTTACAATGAACTGAGCCTCATTCCCATAAATGAGATTATGATTTAATAAAAATTGAAAAAAACAAGCTCCCTGCATCATGAAAATTACAATTCAAACTGTCTGAAAGTCTCATTAAATTCATGTGTGTTCAATATTGATTCCTATTCAATGATCTCAAAATTTAATCATTTTTCACATGGATATCGCTCCATTGTTTCAAAATGCGCAATTATATGTGTGACGATTGTTGGTATCAACGTGGCGATTTACATATAGTTTTTCGATTTTTAACAAGACATTAGTTGTTGCAGCAGGATGGGGAGGGATGGTATTATGTTTTAAATTTGTGCCTATGAAGCGTCAAATTGCAAAACTGAGAAAATGGAGATCGCGTTTGTGCATTGAAGTTGTTCATCTGAGAAGAATATTATTGCGAAGAATGTATAGCGATTATCCCGTTTTCAATTCAAAAGATCTTACTAATTCATTGTTCGCTATACCAGTATTAAATTTTAATGAACCATATGGTCTAAAATGAACCATATGCCTTTCATGTTGAAAAACTAGTAACTCAACTCACAGTAGAATTAGTATATTTTTTAGTTGATACTATGAATCATCTTCATGTAGTTTGGTTTGTAATAATTCCTGATATTTCCCTTGTTGCAAGAGCCCTTGCAACACTACTGGACAGAAATCACATTTTTTAGTTGGATGTTTGTCAAATGTAGGATTCAAACCATTCATCTTTTTTGTTGAGAAATTCTTGTAGTCATATTAACATGAAGTTAAGTAGCAATATTGTTGTAGTTTGATTTTCATTTGATGACTTACAGCTGAGTTTTTTCTGTCAATGAATGGACAGATGAGGCTGTGGCCCTCATTTTTATCATGCAGTCTTAATTATGTCTGACTCTTAGAAAACACAAATTTCTACAACTTATCTAAAATGGACCTCATCTATTCCGGAGGCTGCTTAAAAATCCTCTGGGAAAATATCTTCTTCACAAAAAAAATATGGTTATGAGATGGTCATAGCATCTACTTATATTAGTAACAAAGTCATGCTAGTTGGAACTGGTTCAAGTAGTGTAAAGTGATTTTCAAACTGGATAAAAAGTGGCAAATGTTCTCTGACATCACGTGGTTCATCATAATTAAATACTGGTTGCATTCTCTAGTATTTGTGAAGGACATAAATCAGGAGAGAAGAGTTTTACGTAATTATTGTATTTTTCGTCAGATTGTGTTTTTGTGCAATATATTGCAAAGCGGTATTTTATTGGATTGTAGAACTGTTTCCTACGACACACCTGACGTACGAGAACCGGTTTCTCGTCGGAGCGCTGTCTGTCTCTTTTTGTGCATTTGAATTACCGTTATAAAACGATTCAAACATGTACTAATAATATATGTGGAAAATTCATTGTGTTACAGTTTATTGCGGTAAAAATGATATGATAGTTCCTTTCAAAAAAAATTATGACGAGTTTTCAATTCTGTGTATCAACTATCAACCTTCCGAGTACGATATCTTACAAGAAGTCTCAATGAAATTAAATTGGGGTAAAATCTCTGTTGTACCAGGTAGTAGCAAGATAATAGAGTAGATAACGGTATGTAGTGATTAACATAATATTGTTTTAGCATATTTCGTTCTTGTGATCTTTGTGACGACAAGATTTCGACGAATTTCCCTTGTGGGTGTGTATTGTAGGCCGGCATGACACATTTCGTCACGAATGCTTTCGCTCTCTCTCTCTTGTTGTTGTCGCAGCTTGCGCGGGTATTTTCAGCGCGGCTACTGAGCTTCAGGCCAAAATCATTTCTGTTTTCACAAATTTCTTTCATTGACGAAGAAAAGGCGCGAAACCAACAACTAAAAAGCAAAAATGAAATCAATTAATTCTCTCAGTTGCATTGATGACGATACTCCTGGAAACGGACGGGAGCTCCTCGTTGACTGGCCTCCCAGGAGTTACAATACACCTAAAAAGCAAGTTCGATTCTCAGATTCATGCCGTCTGAGACTCTTCTCTGAAGATTACTCTTACTCCAAGTCTTACACCAAGGAGGATAGGAAATTGTTCAGCAAAAAAGCATTGATGGACGCCAACAAGATGAGAAATGTTCTTGCTTCCAGAGACGCTTCCACTTCCTCGTCTACACTGAATAATCTCGAGTCGTGTGGAATTAAAAAGGAGGAGCTAATTGGACTTGAAAATCTCACGCTTGAGAAATCGCCAGCTAATATAGTAAAGGTCCGCAGCTTGCTCACCAAAGCTATTTTATTGGAACAGGAAAAGCAGAGACTGATCTCTTGCATTGATGAAAATCGTCTAGCTGAGTTGTCTCGTGCTTTTTCCGAAAAGTCACGGAGGAGGGCAAAACAATGGGCAGCGATTGCAGCATAGAACATGAGAGCACGCCTAGAATGATAATGAACAATAATGTAACTACACTTATAATACATCGACCGCATATTTTGCCATTATTCCACTATTATGTCGAATATCGACTAGTTTGTATAAACAAAGATTAAGCTTATTGCACCGGGCGTTTCACGTTGTTAACTCATCATGATGACATGGGAGAGTTTATGATGTCAACTTGTCTTCGCGGTGAATGTAAAAGTTGATGATGGCGAGTTGTCTTTGTGCGAAGTTATTCGAAGATTCCTTCTGCATCTGGGGATTATTGGTATTAAAATGTAGCGAAGAATGGCGCAATCAAAGTTATCACAATTCGTGCGAAACGAAGAGTGTTGTTGGACACAATCCGTAACTCAAGTTCGATCGTCGATCGTAAGCTTTAATCTTCGATGGCTCTTCTACTCTAAACCATTACTACGCCTTCATAAAGCGCATTTTTTGTAAGCAAAAACTATTTCTAGTGCGAACTAGTTCTGGACCGTGGCTGTACAACCGACTAAAATAAAATTGTTACACAAAATAAAGAACGATGCAAATATTATTCCTAGATTGACGTACAAGAAATCTTGAATTGCAGTCTTCTTCTTCTTAATCTCAGCATTTTGTCCATAGAGATAGGACGGTTTTATATGCATGGATGTGAATTTTGCACCAGCTCATTGTTTTAGGAAGACCATCAATAGAAATGCCATTGACTAACACAGACTACCGCAGGTAATAGAAAGGGCCAAGGGGAGTGTGATGTTTAGTGATGAGGTTGTGCCTCAAGTTCATTGTATGCAGTGCAATTTAGTGCTTTTGAATGTTATCTTTTCATTGTAAAAAGTCAACTTTGCAAGTGATGCAAAGGGGTATCCAGATTAAATGGACCCTCAAAATCCATGACACCTCATACTCCCTTCAACACCCATATTGTTAAGTGACAGCAGCCTGGGTGGCTCTGTTGGAGACAGTATAGAAGAGACAACAACAGCTGTGATCTTCTCGGTTGCTTCATGTCTGACAAACAATGCAGACACATCATCCCTGACCTCTCCTTTGGTGTCCAAAAAGGAAACAAAGATTCCTTAACCAAATGATGCCAACAATGCAGGAAATTCATGAGGGGGCTGATATTGCTGTGTGAGATATGAAGAGGATAGATAACTTTCCAACATTAAGAATGCCACTCAAACATGGAATCCTCTCAGTCTTACTTCAAAGCAAGTTTCCAACAACAAAACAAAGATGAAGATTCCTTTTGTAAATGATGTCAAGTATTCAGCAAATTCATCATATCAGAGATGTTAAAGATGCAATTCAAAGATTGTTGATAAATATCAGTCAGGAAAAAAGAATACCACTCCAACATGGAAGCCTTTCCATCTTACTTCAATGCAAGTTTCCAATAACCAAATGAAGACAAAGGCAACCAAACAAGACTCTCACACTCTCAACTTAAACTATAAACAAGGAGTGAAGTTTTCTAATGTTACTGAAGTCAAAAAACAAGATTCCTTCACAGAAGTCTATTAATCCTAATGCTTATAAATTCATATGAGTTCATGTGCCAAAAGTTGTAGACAGGTGAAACAAGAAAGAATGGAATTTAATTGGTTCTTGTTGCCACTATACATAAAGAGACAGTTTCATCAAAGCTCAACATTAACAAAGGTAGCAGAATTAATTTGTTTGATGAAAGATTTTGAAAAGATCTTAGGACATCTTTCAAAGAACTGGTCAAATACCACTTCAGAAATATCTAAGAACCTTTGTAGAACTTTGGGAGAACTATTATTCATCTCTGGAAGACAATGGACTAGCAATAATTTCTACCGAATTCCTATATAGAGAGATAGCAGAAAATATTTGCTAATCCTGTGTCTTCCAGCTCTAAGAACATCAAGAATTCCTTGTATTAAAAAGATTCAATAATGAAAAAATTTGATTCAATTGTGGAGTGCAGACAAGACAGGGATTCTTCCAACCCTGGCTGAATTGATGATTGCAAATACTTATTTTTTCATACAACAAATAAAACTTTACAAAAAATATGTCCAACAAGACCATCAGCATAAAGTGAACAAAGAATGAACACAAAATATTATTTCAGACATTTGGCAACTGAAATAAGATTGGTAGAATGCATATTGTCATACAAT
>JALLPE010002715.1:0-12245 GCA_036940025.1 Conticribra weissflogii
GTAAATTTGTATTTCAGTAAGTAAAACGTCCGTAGAAAAAGAGTATTTTACAGATTTGTATGCATTTGTGAATATGTACAGGTTAAACTTGAGTCCATGCGGTGTGATATCTGCCTTCAATTTTCCATCATATCATCCATATTTTATATCTTGTATTTTTTTAAGTATTGAGATCAACTACACTGAATATTCCACAGCGGGTGACAATAGATCTTAAGAATTTACATCTTGAGATCATAACCCCCCTTTTCCCTTAATCTATCTAGAGGGTTGCACATCCAATTTCCCCGCTAGGATCATTGCATCTAGACACAATGCCAACCCCTGTTGTCATACATGACCCCGACTCTGAATTACGGCCAAAACCACGGGCATTGATTAATTTTGCCAATGATGCAGTTGCCACATCCCTAGAAAGTTTCATGTCTTTGTCAGGGGCGACAACTACCCGTACGGACACAAGCAGAGCCATCCCGTTTAATCACAACATGACCGGTACAACGGATATGGATGACATCAGTACAAGCCCGAGATTGTTGGGATACGTGTTCAGTTGCATCTCAAGCGTTGTGAGCATGATTTCCTCGACTATTTTTTATCGCCGGGGTATTACCGAAGTGTCACCTTCTGGCTTAGACGATTACGGCGATTCTATAGGAGCTCAGTTTACTGCCGAAGAATTGGCGAAAGTTGAAGATCGGTTGGAGGATATGACGGAGACATATCATCTATTCTTCGGACGTGGGGGTATCATAGTACAGAGATGGAAACTTTTTGGATCAATTGCAATTTCCGGCCTTCTCACATTTATCACTTTGCTCGTTGTGATAGCGCATTTCGATTCCATCTGCTGCCCAAAGAAATTTAGGATTTTCTTCCGTGAGTAATCCGTCATTCTATGATATTTTTCATTATCCATCTCGCATCCTAACACACTTGATTTCATGCTATAATGCATCCATAGGCGACGGGAGCAAAGGTGAGAGGAGCCTAATCTTTGCACTAATTATGCTGTCGGTTGTTGCTCTTCATACATCAACGTCCAAATTTAGTGTTGGGGAGGCACAAGCCAATGTTTACTTCTCAACCTGGACAAATTTTGCGAGCTGTGTAGCAAACTACGAAGTCTGGAGGAAAGGATCAGGAAGAAACCACACATTTCAGAACATTATTTTTGATACTGACATTCAGATGAAAAGATACTGGCTCATGATATCTATCACATCAACTATCACCTTCTTGAGCACACTCGATTACTTCGTCAACAACAATTTCATTGAGGATAGGCAAAATTTAGATTGTTTGGATATTGGTTGGGCTAACTTGTGGATTTGGGTCTCGTTGGCATCTGTCGTTTTATGCTGGGGGGTATTGCTGGTTCATCGATACTTACACGCCGAAATGATCATGCGAATAATGGAAATTTTTGTGGCACTGGCTCATATTGGAGGCTATGGTTTGGTGATAGCAAGGGCAACCGGCGGTCGCCTCGACCAGGTGACTTGTCCCTCAAATTTATACTTCGGAATGTGGGCCACGTTTTTTACCTCCGTTTGGATTTTCAGCTCGACGATTCGAAAGTTTGGGAAGGCATATTTTCTGGGAGATCCCACTATTTTGTAACATTGTACTCTTATTATGGGTTGGATATAAATTGTGCAGATAATATTAGTTGCACTCTGCTCCGGCATAATTTCATGTTTGCTGCTTAGTATGGTATGCATCTAGTATTTTGATCTCTTGGAAAGTTTCTTCTATGGGGAAGACAATTGAATCTATCGCCCATCATGAGTCAGGATGAAGCGATGGCTCCGACATGAGTTGATGTACTACACAAAAAACTCATTATGCATTTTCGACTGGTGACAAATATTTGAGTGTGTCTCAACATGCAGAAAATTATGATATATTGCATATTCTCAACATCACATAAACATTAAGGGTTATAATAATATCTGAACCATCGACTTCAGAGTACACCTAAATCAATCTGGAAGGCCTCAATATCAGAAATAAATGAGATAAGCCTCCCTCCAAAATATTTAAAAGACAACATCTTCATCGTCACCTGCATCGAACTGAGCAGTAATATCTTCCTCATTAGCTTCAGAAATCGCAAGTCCCTTGGCAAACTGTTCCGCCATTGCTGCATCTCTCTTCGCTGTTTCCACCTTCATTTCGGCCTCCTTCTTCGACTGAACAAGCTTGAGCCGCGTAAAATCCTCACGCTCCAACTCATCTAACTCACGAGCGATATAGTCAAGTACCCCCTCAATCTTGGGAATGGTTACATTCTCCAGAGCATTCACACGTCGGTTCGTAACCTTCATGGCCTCGTCCAAAGTCACAAAGCTGGTCTGCAACGATGCCAATTTGATTAAATTCTGCAGGAGGGCCGTGTACTTTTCTCGGACCGCGGCAATTTTCTTTCCTCCCCCAGCGAGACCGAGACTCGCGTTATCGGTGGCAGCACCGGTCTCATAGTAGGTGAAGATGGGGAGCTTGACTCCAGCAACGTTATCGATTCCGGCACCGACGCGGACACGCGCCGTCATGGTTCCCTCGGACACCTTTTGTTTGAAGTTACCGGCGGCGTATTCGGCTTGGGTCAGGGAGAAGAACGCGCTAGAGGAATCAGCGGCCATGCCGGATTTGGTTTCGGCGATGGATTTAGCATAGTCGCGGAATTTCACTTTGAGGGCGTCTGCCTTCTTTTTCAAGAGTTTGTGTCCACTTTCGGCGGCCTTCTTCTTGGACTTGAACACCTGCTCGTTCATACGAGTGGGGGGGACTTCCGACATGGTTCACTGCGATTCGATGAGAAGGGGACAGAATACGGTTCAGTAGATGGCAGGAAGCAGGTGATGAATTCGACGTCGATGTGATAGTATTGTATCGTGGCTATGACCGACTTGATAGTATTACCATGGCGATGATCGATGATGTCTGCCTGCCCCTACGTTCCGACCCTCCTACTACACAACAGATTTTTTTTATATTTTGGGATCGCGCGTGGTTTCCCAGCAAAAAAGAAGATCCCTCGAGGATGGTGGAAATAGCCGTTAGGGCCTATATAATTTATTGCATGTATACGAATTCAAATAAATCAAAGAACCAAGCGATTATATTAATACAACACAAAGGAATTAGTAATTTATGATATGTATAATCGCCATTTTTTATTTTTCTTCAGAGACTTGATGCCGATAACTTACAAATTTGATGCCGAACATTCTGCGAGATGACAATTCTGAAGAAGTAGTACGACCTAGAGAGTCAGACCTCTCATAGAACGACCAATTATTATTCAAATACATGTTGCGTTAAGTTGCGATGACGCTTGCATGTCATATTATCTGATGCTTGTACTTATCTTTCTTTTGGAGCTCCTTTGCTCTTGTGCTTTTGATTGGTCCGAAGCGTTGAGCCTGGAATGACTTCCAATGCGAAACTTTTTTGACAGAATTGTCGAAAAGATCAGAAGAAAGTGCCCATACTTAGGATCGATCAACCATGGCGAGCAACGCCCATCCGGCGGCGTCATCTTCTTCTTCTCCCCGAACACCGAAGGAAGTTGACTATTACCTCAACCCCACCGAGCTGTTCCGATGGATAAACTACCGCCGATGGGACGGTGCTCGAGCGAGAGCACAGAGCCACCCCGACGAGTGCGACACATGGATTGTGTCCCGCCACACTAACGATGGACGAATTTTATGGAGGCACTTGCCGTTGCATCTTGTATGCATGCAGCGAGAAGCTGCTACAGTGGTTAGCGAGTCGGATGATCCCAACGCCGTGCAGTCGGCCCGTCAAATCGAGAGTTTGATCGATGTCTTGCTGGACTCATATCCAGAAGCGGCTTCCAGCCCCGATGATCAAGGGATGCTTCCGCTCCATTTGCTACTTACCAAGGCTGAGAGTGAGCCCAATGAACGAGTCATTAATCTGTTGCTAACATCGTTTCCAAATGCAGTAGATGTTCAAGACAAGTTTGGACGTACACCCTACGATATTCTTCGTGATCAATGCAAAGATGGAACCAGTGAGAGGTGCAGAGCGGCCTTTCGGGCATTGAAACGAGCCAGATACGTGTCCGACAAGATATCTGCCACTATTCGAGACGAAAGCGCCAACATTGTAGCAGCGGTACAGCACGAAGCGTCCAATGAGAGAGGTGCCTCCCAAAAGATCATTGTGCGTCTTGAGGAGGAAATCAGCAACACGAGGAAACAGCTCGAGGAAAGAGAGCGTCGCGACAACGAGACGCAAATGGAAATGAGACGTTTGAAAGAACAGATTTCTCAACTCCAGTCTAAGTTGGATAGCGCTAATACGAACCTCGAAGTGACCCGTAAAGAGAGGGATGAGCTTTTGGCCCAAAACGATTCGATAAAAGATAGGCTAGATCATCACAATGAAGAGATCGAAAAAGTTCGCCTTGAGGCCGAAGGACACAGGCAAAATGATTTGGAAACTATTGCCAATTTGAAGTCAGAAGTTAGCACGTCGAAAGCTATGACGGAAGCGCTTGAATCGCAACTTCGATCTCGATTCACCAACGAAGAATACTTGTCTACATCTGTCAACGACTTGGAGGAGCAACTAGAGGAACTGAAAGTAAGACATGAGCATGCCACCAAGAAAGCCCAGCATGAAGTGGAATCACTCAATGCAGACAACAAGAGACTGAAATGGAACAATGAAGAGTTAACCAAGAAGAATTCTACACTGCAGACGAAACTGAATGATCTCTCAAAACAAATGGCTAGTATCATAAGCTCCCACAGTGCTTTGAGCGCAGAGCACGATCGTCTCGTTGAACTGTCGGAGCGGCATGAAAGCGATTTGCTTGAGGCCATCAGGACTGAGCGTTCACAACTCGTAGACAGTTTCGAGAAAAAGCGCCAAGCCATGGAGAAAGCTTTGGCCGAGCAAGAACAAATCATCCAAGAGTCTCTAAAAGCCGAGGAGAAGATTATTCAAGCTGCGAAACAAGACCGTGCCCGTGGAAAGAGCACTGTGGAAAAGTTGAGGAAGGAATTTCAGGATATCCGTACCGCCGCTGCAGACCGTGAACGACAAATGCACGCAGAGGCACTTGCCTCAAGTCGCAAAATGAAAGGACAAAGCGGAACCATGTCTGCCAATAATTCCACTGCTGGAACTAGATCATCTGGTCAGTCTGTGAACATGTCTCCTGACTACAGGAATCCAGCCCACACTCATCGACCGACATCGGGTGGTTCTAGGATTACAAAGCGAGCGTCCTCCTCTGGTTCCGCCGATGGACATCTTGTCAGAATGCTCGATGAACGAGCAGCACAGTCTAGTGCTATTGGAAGTCGTAGAGAACCGCAATATGAAGAAGCAAGCTCTGCTGGTTCCAGTGCTGGACAGCCACCCTATTACATTACCCATCAAAATGCGAAATCTAGCCCTAGCCCGGTGGCTAGAGACGCGAGAGGAATCATGCTCCCCGAGAGCCTTTCGGGAAGTGCATCTTATCACAGGCCACCACCAAGTGGGAACGGAGGTATGAGGCGTCGTTACTATGACGACCCTTCTGACCGTAGCAAAGATTACAGTCTCGACGAGTACTCTCATACATCCGACACCACTAATGGATATAGCGAAGCCAGCAGCGATGCGAACGATGGACCTCCACGAGGTACCTCTGTATATCACCGCGGGCACATCTACTCTGGTGGCAAGCACAGATCAAACCAGCAATACATGAGTGAGTCTTATGGCGATGATAGCAGTGCAATGGAATAGTAATGCTGAAACACAGGGTGGTATGGTGACTACGGGATCCGTTGCAAATGTTGGTGAATTGCTTGGATATAATAATATTAAATTGCTTTAAATAATCGGTCAATAATAGTACTTTTTGTGCAACGATAAATTTTCATCGTGTTGGCCTTGACAACACGAACTTCTGTATGGCATCTAATTACTCATCGTACTATTCGTACATGCGCCAGGGTCGGAAACCGCTTTGTAGAATGATTGTCCAGTTCATGGAGCATGGATAGAAATAATTTTAGGAATTAATTTTCATTTGACTGACCTATTTCAATTGGTTCTATCAATAGATGCAAACTGACGATTTCCCATTGCAGCACTTCGGAACAGTCTTCTAAAACCACCATTCAATAGAAAATTCGTGTTACATTATCTCGAACAACCTGTTTTTCCCACAAACTGATCGGAACCTAAGTCAGAGAAGATTAGCATCTTCTAGGATGATTGTGATTTATATCGAATCTTCCCACATCTCCCATTGCGTTAATCCCGTTCAATTTAAAAGACAGCCACGCCGTCCGCATGTCTAGTTGAAAGTGGTTTCCTGACGTTGGCAAGTCTGTAACTGCTCGTACAAGAAAGAGCACGCCTCTTGGTCTCCCCTGTTCACCTTCAAGCAATCAAAAAACATTTGTTTATCCTGAGCGCATGCTCCTTGAAGCATTTGCTGCTGCTGGTCCATTTGTTGCGCAGCCAAGGCTGGTTGTTGCTGCTGCATCTCGGCTGGAGTTCCCCCGTCACTGCCTCCGAAAGAATTGGCTACCGCTCCGACGGCACGGTGGGCGATGGCAGATCCAGTTCCGAAGGCCATACCCTGTGCAATGGTGGAGCCAATGCCGGATAGCATACCTCCGGACTGCTGTGCAGGAGGATGTGATTGCATTGGGGCGGGTGGTTGCTGAGGGGCCGCTGCGGGAGCGGGGGAAGGTGCAGCACGCGGGGCGGGTTTGGGTGCTTCCTTCTTGCGACTACCGAAGAGGCCTCCTCCACTGCTGCTTCCACCGCGACGAGAACGCTGGATATGAATTATAAAAAAATTACAACACAAGATAAGACAAATCAATGACACGAGGAATTTTGGATTTTCACAATTTCGCAGCTACGCATCGACAGCCACCAACTCAACAGCCACGTAGATACAGATCAAAATAGAGCCATAGCCACATCGAGGCGAAAGAGAAGCCATTCTGTTAAACTCACAGCCATTGTGTTTCTTTTATTGATGCTAGAAGAGTAAGATAGGGTGCAAGAGAAGTTCCAATTGGTCTGGATGCTTTAAAACAATTGCGTGGAGTGTTCTATTGTCGGTTTTTTTTTATGCAAGATGTCGTATTTATTTCGCTGGGGGAGACAGTCGTCCTATGGTAAACACTACCTACTTAGAGTGTGCCTTTTCACAGTACTTTTGTCATCCGATGAGTCTCACTCGATAAAGTAGTAGAGAGTAGGTGGTGTTCACAATAAAATATCAACACTCATCACATAAAAATAGAGTATTTTACCTACGGTACGATACCAAAATGTTGAATACGACATCACAGATGCTGAAGAAGGTCGAAGATTTCATGCGCGTAACATAGATGTACTACATGTGTATTGGTACAAGTAAATGTTTGAGTATGCGTATGGTAGAAAGGATGAAAAAGTTAGAAATGTCGCGCATGTGGGACTGGGACCATCCCACAACGACTGTCGGACGGCGTGAAGATTCAAATATAATATTATGGTACCATATCCCCTACAAAACAAAAAAAATACCGTAATACACCGTTTAATAAAAGGTGTGAACCACCAAATGTACATCCACGTGGAATGTCATATGCCAGTAGTGCTCATAATCGACCAAAAGTTTTAATAGTTAAACACCTGAATTCCGTATCCTCCAAGTCAATCTTCTTCTCTTTTGATTTTCTCAACACTGCTCCATTCCCCTCCTACCAAGGCAAAAATTGGTGGCTTTTTATCTGCAACATACTCCCTCCCATCTTGAGGGTGCGATTGCTGCTCTGAATTTCAGTCAATTTTGCTGCTCACATTGCTTGTGGGACCAGAACACCATTACACTTCAGCAAAAATTGGGCAGCCTTAGAGACTTTGGGATCTTTGCCAGAGTGCTTCCCTGACATGTTGGGGGTGTTATTGACTCCGATTGGTGTAATTTGATTGATTACTGGAGGATATAATGGCAATGTAACATAAATGTTGGGTAGAGGGGGGAGACAATGAGAGTGCTGATTTTTGGGCTTTGCTGGCCAAACAAAATCAGTTGTAAACAAGATTGAAGATTTGGAAACAGAGGTTTCGCACATCCCTGGAGAATGTATGAGCTTGTGCCAGAAATTTGATGTTAGCTTCAACAATCGATTGAAAGGTTGCATTTGTGAAGGCTGGGAAGATGGGATGATTCAGGAAGGTCTTGCAAGTGGCAAGGTACCAACCTGCAAGTACATTGCAAATCAGACAGTGAATGTGTATAACACAATTTCCAACAAGATTGTTAGGAACATATGGAGAAGAATAAGCAAGGAGAAGTAAGTAGGAGAAAATGTATCAATAGGAGCTCATTTGAATTTTTACAAGTAAATTTAATTTACTTCTCTTAATCCTTGTCTTTTTTGTAGGAGGAGATTGAGGTTTGGGAGAATCGTGGGCAGCTTTAATATTGACATTGGTGTCTCTAACTGTGTCACTGTCTCCCTTTTGTCAATGACTGCTTTGTCTTATCTTCAGATGCAAAACTCTTGACAACAACAAAAGCATATCACTTGTTTTTGCAGTGGAGCTGCCTCTTTGTCACACCAACAGTGTTTTTAGGCAGCACTTCCGTTACTCTGCAAATAGCACCATTGCATGTGACTGTATGCTTCACAAGATGCCTTTGTGTGAAGACAATGCAAGAATGTTGTGTTGATATATTCTCATTGACCAATAAATTACAACGACCACATATACAATTGTCCTTTCATTAGACATATACTTGTCAAGCAAGGACAACTAAAATTTGATCATCAAATTAAAAGCAGTGATTTGATTTTCTTATTTGAAACTTGATTACAGGCTCTTCAAGATCAATATGATGATAATGAAGAATTATGTATTAAAATAATTTCATGAAATAATAAATTAGATGCACCATTTCAATAAATTTAATTTTGTAAGCCATTTTCTTGTTAAACAAGGTCATCTGAAATTTGATCACCAGAATAACACAAGCAAATGGATTTTCTGATAAGCAAGAAATTTGTAAATGTAATTTCTGATTCAAACCTTGATCAAAGACTCTAAAAGATCACTATGAGGACAATATGGAATTTGAAATAATGAATTATAAGTAATATTGTCATTTTTTGTTTTGGTAGTCAAATTCACGTCAAACATCAACATCTAAAATTTGATCAAAAAAGGAAATACACAGATCAACTTCATGATTGTACACTGAACACCATGATCAAATGCTGAAAAAGTCATTATCATTACATCAAAATATTTTCATCAAATAATAAATAAATATCATCATGTGAAAATTTTCTTTGTTGTTAACAAGGTTCTACTCCAGCAAGGTTGTGTAAAATTTATTGTGATAGTACAATAAGTGAACAATTATTTTTGTTCAAACCAAAAAGAATCTCAGGATCTAAATGATCACCATGATTTAAAATAAAGAGTGAGGTTTCAACATCTTTTTACAAATTTAAAGAAATACATGCAATACCACAACATTTTTCACACACTAACAGAATTTTATCATTGCTTTATCAATAATTTTTAATTCTTAACTTTTCAAATGGAATGAAGTATTGAACTTTGTATTGTTCTATGTCACAGAAGTTGAAAGAAGAAGATCAAAGAAATAATAGTGATTAATATTGGAATTAAATGAATAAAATAATTAAAAATATGTACTCCGTCTTTGAAATGTTATTGTTTGTGTCTTCACCAAAGAGGCAGATGTATGTTCACAATGTACAGTAACTAATAACACTTGATATCAAACATCTTGTAACTAATTCATTTCATGCTTACCAAATAAATGCTTCAAAACTTGATACAATGAGTGAAACAATATCAAACATGATCAATCACATCACAATTCATTTTTCCAGCATATGATAAAGACTTTGTTGATCAGGAACAATGTGAATTATTATTTTTAATTTGAAGTTTGTCAACCAACATGTCTCTTGTTACCACACCACCAAAATTCATTTTGACAGAGACAACGGAAAAATACAACATTCATGCTAAGTGAAAATTGGACAATCAAAATCCTGGAAAATCAAGAGTTAGTAATTTTCAGAAATTATCAGTCACTATTAAAAATTGGAGCATGCATAGGAGGAGGGAGGGAAGCAACATTTAATTTTTCAGCAATAATATATGGGGACACAATTGAATGACTTGACAAACTTCAATGAGGACAGCAGCAACCATCTTTATGTAAATAATGCTGTTAAGTAAATTTTTAGATGGAAAAATTCAAGCCAGCAGAATTTGATGTATAGTTTGATGTCCTGGAAACTTTTTGCTACACTGTCACATCAACAAGATGGGGATGGCCAGATGTCAATTGGGAGCACTATTGGAACTGTAGCCTCTCTTGTATGGTCGACAAAGAGTTCAGGGCATTGACTCAAAACTCAAAATGCTAAATGCTATGCAAAATTGAGAGAACAATTCATTGATATGTTTGGTCATATGAAAATTTTTTTTTACAAATTACTTATCATTTTCATTTGGTAATGATGATATGGTTTCATTGCAGGATGTTTACAAAGCACTCATTTGCAAGATCTATCACATGCCTGCTCTAAGGAAGCTCCTGTTCTTCAGACATATATTTCCTTTGTGGTGCATTATACATCAAGGATGCTGGGCTGCATTGAAAGTCACTATATAAACATCAATGCACCAATCTTTGATGTTGTGACCATCAATGATTAAGTATATGGTATGATGTTGTTGGAAAATAGTCCCAATAGGTGTACTGCAGATGTCATAGCTAGAAAAGAATTAGAGGAAAAGGATTCAGACCAAAAGTGGAGAAAAGTGTCTCTGGGGATAACATGTAACAATACGTCTGGGGGTGGTGATGAAGATTATAATGATCATAACACAATTCACACCAAAAATATGAAGCACAAAAAGATGGACCCCAAATGAACAAGATAAATTATGAACAAGAAGAATAGTTTCTTTGGGGAAAATTGGAGCAAGGATGGACAAATGTCAAATTGGAATTACACTAAAGATAATGAGAGACATTGACTGATTACAACAAGGAAACCAAGCAATTATGTGCTTCATTTTCAGGTGAGGAGAATGATGATGAATTCAATTGTTTATATATCAGTGGATAAAGAAAGGGAACAACCAAAACCAACTGTTTCCAATTCTTGTCAATTATATGCTTGAATCAAGCAAGTAGTTTGAAGTGTAATTTGGTTATCATTGACATTTTTCATGTTGTGGAATGAAATTAAAAACAAGTATTGATCAAAATATATCTGTCTATTGTTGGAGCTGCTCTAAGGAATAGATATTCTTATGCTAAGTTTAGACCATTAATTTTGATAAGTGTTGTTTAGTGTGTCCCTTCAACTTTTATCAACTACATGAAAAAGTGGTTCAGTGTCATCACAATGGACGACTCTTGGAAGACCAATTTGTGACCAATGATGGTGTTTATCTTCCCTATTGCATTTTTTGTGGCTAACACTTTCTTGTCCCTTTGCCACTACACATAGGACATGATTCTGACCCATCTAATATGGCCTTCCATCTTGAGATGTAATTGATTGACAATCTACATATGCAACAGAAACAGCAGTAAGGGAATTGTAGAGAGGACATTGAGGTGTGAATATGCTAAGAATCTTGTTCCAAGACATGAAAGGAGTTTGTTTGGACAAAAATTGTGGGAACCTGAAGCAAAGCAACTTACCAACAATACATTAACTGGGAAGCTATTCTGGAACCATTGACCAGTGAATATGCACTAAATGCCATATCAAACACAGCAATCAGGTGGAAATAGAGTTGAAACAAGGAAGGGCAACACTTAAGTCATTGCCACCTCTTTAAAAAACTTATACATAGTAAAACTTAAGAATTGGCAAAAACACATTGTAAAACCATTCATTGTAGTAAGATATTTGAAAATCTCACAAAAGTCTTCATCTGAAAGAATTAAATGCATTATTTTTCTAGAGGGTTAAATACAAAATTTTTCTTTTGGTAAATTATAGAAATAACTTTCTTTATATTTGACACCAACCTCAGCATTTTGGGGTTTAAGAGTGACTGATAAAATATGAATGATTATTATAAAAGGATAGTCAATAAAACAAATGTAACCCTGGAAGCAGTGAGGAAAAACAAAATGGGAGGTGAGTAAGTATTCAATACCAAATCTTCATCAGATTTATTGTAGCATCTAA
>JALLPE010002733.1:0-12369 GCA_036940025.1 Conticribra weissflogii
GTTGTAGATTGTATATTTGATTCAGCATTAGAAATATCCATGGTTGTTGATGTCTCTGGAACATATGTCTGTTGCTTTGTAAATTTTTAAGAGTGAATTGTATGGACTTGATACTGAAAAAATGATAATTAAAAACAGAATAATTTCCATCACCTCTCCCTGACAGTGTGTTATGTTGTCTGTAGGAGGTTGCTTCTTTTGTTTGTATTTGAATTATCATTGGTCGTGGGAAGTCCTAAAATGAGATATTTTGAAGAGAGAATTGTATAAACTTGACAATGAAAAAATAATGATAAAAAAATTATTTCTCTTGCCCCGTTTTTTGAGCTTGTATCACATTGTCTGTTGTAGATTGTATATTTGATTCAGCATTAGAAATATCCATGGTTGTTGATGTCTAAATCATATGTTACCCATTTAATAAGTATGTTGCATTGTTAGAATAATAAATGAGACAATTATTTCAATATCTTTATCTTATTTTATGCTCAGTTATGTTGTGACTGTCTTGTGTAGCACTCACATTGGTCTTATTTGAATCAATCTGTCATTATGTAATGCCAAGGAAATCAATTTGCTAAATTATCAAAGTTAATACATCATATGCAAACGAGCATTTTCTATCTCACCTGTTGTGGTGCATTATTTTTTGTATTGTAGAATGATTATTAGTGCTGGCATTGTAATCATTTGATGCTGAATTCAAAACCTGTGATCATGTATTGCAAATGTAATAAACATGTCCATCATGTTAGAGTAGAATATACAAAAAGTATGCAAGCAGTGTTGAACTTAAAATGTACCTGTGATTGTGCATTGTTGTTAAACTGTGATAGTGTGTTGTTGTTGCTGTCTATGGTAACATATTCATTTTGGAATATTGAGGAATTAGGTGAAGCAATGAAATTTCTATACAGTATGGATATGTCAGTTTGAGCTTTTTCAACTGTATTTTTTAACAACAAAAGATTGCTGTGGCTGTTGTGTGATTGGTTAAGTTGTTAGTTGATTTTGAAATGATTGATTAGTAGAATGATACATCTATGGATTCCTGTGGTGTGATTGATAATACAAATGGCAGCCGTGATGCACCATTGACACATTTAGTTAGTGATTGTGAATTTGACCAAGTTCATTTGCAAAGGGTAGTAACATTGGACAGAATGTTTGCACTTGTTGTGCTGCATTAGCACCACTATTAGAGTAAGTGTAATGGTTTTGATGATCGCTCATTTGGTTGTACATAAAATGCAAACCGTGGTTAGAATCTTGACAATTACATGCAAAGCTTTTTGAAAACTTATCATCACGTGCTGTGTCATCAGTTGGATTGCACATGACCTCATGGGGCACAACTTGTTGGCTGTTGGCATGTGCCTCATTTTGGTATTGACATATGACAATGCATTAAAACACAAATACGAATGATAGCATTTGATGACACATCTTATACCAACATTCATTTTGTTTGCAGGAACATCACCTGTGACAAATAGAAATTTGCTATATCTGAAATTTAGAAATATAAAACAACAGAAATAAATAAAAGATAGCTTACATTGTGTGAATGTTCCAATACCACTGCATAATTAGTTTTCTTGGTTTTCTTGAACTGTATTCCTGCTATATTGTTGAACCACCTTGTCTTGTAAACCATCATGATATTCTTCAACTGTTGGGTTATGGTTTTGGCTTTCATCATTATTTTCTGCTTGCAAATACATGTTGTTATATAGCATAACACTGTTCAGTATAAAATGATAATATATTGTAAACCCACCTGCTATACCCACTACAGAACCTTATGCCACACTTGACATATTGTCAACATGATAAGCTGATGTATAATAAAAAGAAATTACAATTTGCCATATGATTAGACATATTGTGTTTGTATTGTCAATGGAAACCAAATGAACATTACCATCAAATTTCTTTTCACAGTAAATCCACCTTGGTTATATTTTGTTTTTACGTTTTTATTAGCTGGCTAATGTGATAAGATGTCATAATATCTGGTAAAGGTGGATGGAGTGATTTAATGAAGCCCTTGATTGGCTTAGGGTATTGAAATATAAGTGGATCAAGCTCAATATGAATCCAGTGATATCTGTCAAGATATTGTTTATCACTTGCATTGTGCTCATGTTCTAAAAAGGTACACCACAACTCAAAATCATGCAATTTTTTAATGCATCAATAACAAGGTTACCTATTTTCACAAAACCATGGCAAATAAGTCTGTCCTGTGGTTCTTCCAGCTCAATGTAGTAGTTACTAACCATATCTTCTACCCTTATTTACCCAGGTATTGTTCATGGTGTATGATAGAGACGTATGATGTAGTATGTATAGGAGAAATACCATACTCTGTCATCTTTGTGTATCATGTCCTGTTTTGTGCAAAGTATCCTCCATAAATTGCCCATGGACTTTGGCTTTTTCCCCCCTCTAGCAACCAGTTGACATCCTTACACCTTTTGCATACCACATTGTACAAGTGCATCCTGCAGTTTTGTTTGATAGTGTCAACAACATCTTGGTAGATTGTGATAAGGTGACTAATGTCCTTGTCCAAACTATTGGTTGACTGTATATGACAGTGCTGGAGGTTGCTTTGAAGCTGTTGAATTTTGGTTGCATCAAAATGTGAAAATGGTATTTTTTCCTGGCAAAGTTGGTGTCAATGGTTGTGTTCTTGTCCATGAAGTGTGGAGGAACAATGAACAGTTGAATAATGCCCAAACCAATGCTGTGGCATTTGTTATTGAGGGTGTTATTGCCAATGTTGTCAATCAGCCATGGTGATAAAAAATTTTGTTGTCAGTGGTGGTTGTTTGTGAAAAAATTGAAGATGATTATGGAACATACATTAAATTTCTGACGCACATCATGTAGAATTTTTCGTTTTTGGAGTTATTTTTATCTTATTGTAATTCTAATGCCAATATTTTTACTGTCACACTCTCTAATTAATAAACAGAATCAGACAAACATAGAACACATAATTCTCTTATTCATACCTATTACTCAAGACAAAGGTATGAATGTACCATATTTCATGATATAATTTACCTACAAATAGTTTACACATATAATGTACTGATTTCACCTTCTTTTTTGAAAAACATATTCATGTAAGGTGACAACATAAACCTTTAAACAAATCAATCCAGTAACCCCCCCATCCACTACATAAATTAAAATCTAGAAAAGATTCTTTGGTGGATTTGAACAATCAAATTAGACCTTCATCTGTGTTGTGTTCATCACAGCACCAAGTGTTGACTTTACTTGCCACCAGATTAATTGTCCCCCCAACTCTCTCCCCCTCCACCAACAATACATTGCCACCAGATTAACTGTCCCCCCAACTCTCTCTCCACTGACAATTAAAAACATGAATTGAATTATTGCTTTCTTTGAAAAATTGAATTGAACCTTTGTCTGTGTTGTAAGGTTAACATTCATCATCTGGTTATCCTGGTTCATCATGGCACCAAGTGATGACTTCAAATTTTCAAAGAAATCAATCATTCTTACGCCAACCTACTTGCCACCAGATTAATTGTCCCCCCAACTCTCTCCTTCTCCACCAAAAATACCAAACAATGAAAATCGAATTATTGCTTCCTTCAAAAAACCAAATTAGACCTTCATCTTTGTTGTAAGGTTAACATTCATCATCTGGTGATCCTGGTTCATCATGGCACCAAGTGTTGACTTCAAATTTTCAAAGAAATCAATCATTCTTACACCAACCTTCTTGCCACCAGATCAATTATCCCCCCAACTCTCTCCCCCTCCACCAAAAATACCAAACAATGAAAATCGAATTACTACTTCCTTCAAAAAATCAAATAAGATTTTTGTCTGTGTTGTGAGGTTAACATTCATCATCTGGTGATCCTGGTTCATCATGGCATCAAGTGTTGACTTTGACTTATTTAAGTAATTGATCATTCTTACACCAACCTTCTTTCCACCAGATTCATCAAACCCCCAACCCTCTCCTCTTCATCCCACTATAATACTTGTTAAAAAACAAAAATCAAATTATTGCTTCCTTCAAAAAATCAAATTAGACCTTCACCTTTGATTTAAGTTTAACATTGTTCACCACAGTACCAAGTGTTGACTTTGACTTATCAAAGTAATAAATCATTCTTACACCCACCTAATTGCCACCAGATTCATTAAACCCCCAACCCTCTCCCCCTCTGTCAACAATACTACTTGTTCAAAAAATGAAAGTTGAATTATTGCATCCTTCGAAAAATCAAATTAGACCTTTGTTTGTGTTTTAAGATTAACATTCACCATATCTTGATACCGGTTTGTCACAGCACCAAGTGTTGACCTCAAATATTTGGAGCAACCAATCATGCTTGTGTTAACCTACTTGTCACCAGTTTAACCATCCCCCCAACCCTTTCTCTCTCCACAAACAATACCTAACAACAAAGATCAAATTATTGCATCCTTTGAAAAATCAAATTAGACCTTGGTAAATTTCAATAAATACATTTTGACTCAACATTAATCCATAATTGAATATCCTAAGATGCTTCTACCATCCATGCCCAGTTTAAGTGATCTTCCTGGTAAGGAACTTAGAAAGTATCATGTTGTTCTCAATTTTTGAGGATAATTTTGGTAAAATTCATGATCCAGATGGTGACAGCAACTATGGTTGCTACATGCTTTTTCAAGCTTTTAAATTCTTGGGTAAAAACCTGAAAAACAGAAAACTACCTGGTTCTGCTCAAAACCAAAAAACACCAAAACAAAGCAAAAGTAGTTGGAATAAACAATTTCACATGCTTTGTCTGGCACCAGGATGACAGTGTTCCTCCTAAACTTGTCCAACTTCTTCCTGATGCACATATTTTTGGATTGTACTGTCCAAATATGTAACTTTGATGCCTTCATGGAGTCGATTAGGAACAGTGTATATACCAAGGAGTTTGATCACTAAGATGAAGAGAAAATTGACAAGAAATTATATTTGGAGGTGTCTTCAACATTTCCTCTTACAGCGTATATGTGGAAAATCAACATACCTTTGTACAATGTCACTTTTGCAATGACAAACTATTTCTATCACCATATTGATTAAGTTCATGGTCGAGGATGAATTCTGCAAACCTGTAGATCAAAGCTGTATTTTCTTACTTCATGGTAGACACTATCAGTTTAATGAAGGCAGAGGAACAGAGGTACCAACTATTGATCTGGGGAAGTTGTTGTTTTGCAAGGACACATGTAGAGAGCATGTTGATGTTGAGAAAGTTGAGTCTGACAAAGATTCTGAGGGTAATTCTATGGAGAAAATGCCTAAGAAAATAGTCAGAAAATTAGTTCCAATAGAAAATGATCACAAAAAATCTGAACTAGCTTTGGAAGCTGAACCATTTTACAGCAAAAGAGATGGCTTAGAGGGAGAAACACTTCAAGATGATTTGAAGCGAGAATTGGGTAAATTGATAGGAGATATTGTAGGAGAACAAAAAGAATCAAAACCAGAAGAAGAAAAATTAGAAAAATGAAGAGGAAAAAACAACCAATGAAAAAGCTGATGCAGCAACAATCACAAAAGGATCAGCTGAAAAAGAGGTGGATGCATAGGTGACAAAAACCAATCAAAAATAGAAAAAGAAAAATAGAAAAAACAAATAAAAATGATAACAATAATAAGAGAAAAATGAAGAAGAAAAAACAAATAATGAAAAAGCTGATAACAACAAATAGATTGTGGGAAAAGCGCTTGTTGAATCTTTCACAAAAGAATCAGTTGAAAAGGAAAGTGATGTCATAGGATACAAGGCCAAATCAAAACAGGAAAAAGAAAATATTGAAGAAAAAGCTGACAGTAGCAGCAAAGGGATTGAGGGAGAAGCACTCTGTAATTCTACAGACAAAGAATCAGCTGAAAAAGAATATGATGTCATAGGAGACCAAAACAAATCAAAACTAGAAAAAGAAAAAAGAAAAAACAATAAAAATGAAAACAAAAAAGAAAAAACTGAAAAAGAAAAGAAAGAAAAAGAAAGGTAACAGCAAGAACAATGGGGTTGAGGAAGAAGCACTTGTTGAATCTACCACAAAAGAATCAGCTGAAGAAGAAACCAATGGTATAAACAACCAATGCAATTTTAAAAGAATCAGTACAATGCAATGATGACAAATGAAATCAAAGCAAAAACATGTTGGAGAGGGTGTTGTTCAAAGTTGTAACTTGGAATATTTTAA
The DNA here is from genome assembly GCA_036940025.1 of Conticribra weissflogii. Classification (NCBI taxonomy): domain Eukaryota; phylum Bacillariophyta; class Thalassiosirophyceae; order Thalassiosirales; family Thalassiosiraceae; genus Conticribra; species Conticribra weissflogii. The sequence goes on from JALLPE010002733.1 coordinate 6,253, forward strand.
ATGATGAACTGATTGAACAACCTGATGCAGAAATCGTATCTGAGAAAGAAAAAAATAAAAGAAAGCACAGTACTGTTTTTAGTGGAGACAGGAGTGATGGAAATTCTGATACGGATGAGTCAGTGAAGCGTTACAAGCCTAAAAAGAAACGTTGGGGTCGAATTTCTGATTCTGAGAATGAAAATAAGGATGACAATGTTGACACGGATTTATCAGAAAGCGATTTAAATGAGGAAGCCATGGCTGATTCTTCAAAAAAGGATACAAAGTGCAAACATGATACCAAAAAGGATGTAAACATGGATAAAAACAAAAAACAAATAAGAAACATGATGCATTGGTAGAGAGGGATCATGATACTCATTGCATGATGACAGCAGGATTGTTGCACTGGTTACAGAACAAAGATAAAGTGGTTCTCAATCTTGATGGTATTCATTTGCATGATCATGTGTTGATTGAATACGAATTTCTTGATGACAAGAATGAGATCACAATGAAAAAAGTTTCAATATCTCTGCCTGAGTTTGAATGCAAGAATGCCAAGCAGATTCTTTATAAAAAACAATATCAGAATGAAAAAGAAGGAACATCCAACGTCAAGGCATTGGGTCAATTGGTTGAAATTACTATTGAAGCAGGAAAATTCATCAAGTGGTCAGATATACTTGACTTTGCTTGGGATTCACCAGAATTGTGTGATGCTGCTCTTGTGTCTAACTAGTTTGTGATTAGTTATTGGAATGATTTATCTGTTTTGTACAACACATTTAGAAGGAGATTGTATCACTTCCTTGAGAATACCTTCACAGATGAGATGGATCACAAACATAACAACAAAATCATCTAAGAAAAAGAGAGATATGGTCTCTTAATTTCTGGGTACCAAATTGACAACAAAGATGTGTATATCTTTTCCTTCATCATTTTTGAGAATTTGTACCAAGACAATGATGATGCACCAACTGGAATAATCTACATTGCCTCCAGTCCTATGTTCTGTGGGCTGAAACTTGCACCATTGATGCTTTGCATCCTGTCAAGTTTGCTCCTGTTCCAATGCCACAGTTGCATTTTGTTTGCATCAACATCACCAATTAATGAAGATTGGTATGTGTCCCAGCAATTTCAATATGTTGACCCAGACAACAAATTTGAGAATGACAAATTCCCAATTGACAAGGAATTTATAAGCAAGATGTTCCAATATTGCATTTATCACAGGTACCTTGACAAAAAAATCTGGCTTGCAATGTAACAAGGATGGAAATGAGAGTGACTTTTTGAGGTTTATGATTCTAGAAGAGTGCCATTGCAATGACAAATATATTCCTGCCAAGCACCTATTTGACCTCACCCATGACATCAACTTCCTTCCAGTAACCAAAACTAATCTCCAGGTCCTCGATCTATCCAATAACATTGTTGATTGCATCATTGGTGACTTAGAATGGGCATCTGACATCAGAGTTGAATCATATGACAAGATAAGGCTATATAACAAAATGCTCAAATCACTTGAGCTGTCAACAAAGCACTTGTTTGGTTTCTTCACCATAAATATGATGATTCTGATTTAATGAATAGCTTACATATGATATTGACCAATCCATTTCAGAGCATAAGGCAATTCATCTCCAAAAAAGTGTCATTCCCATGAAGTTTCTTCACCTACAACTGGAATACTATCCTATGCAATTTGCCATCAGCATATTTTCTAGGGGTTTTAATTATCAATCATGGATGTCAGTAGTATCCAATTTGAAATCAATCAAGATTCGTGAAGTTGGAGCTGAAGGTGCTAAATCAACATTCAGTTATGGACTGTATTGCTCATGTTGCACAAAGTTTATCACCAACTATGAAGGATTCTCAGATTATATAGTCAAACTGCTTGGTTTGTTGCAAATTGCTGTAAACCTGCAATTCGGACATACTGAATGATCAAGAAGAGAAACAAAGATATCAATGGGAAGTCATCTGGGCAGCAACTCTTTACACCCATGTGTTTTGATCCTGCAAAATCAAAAACAATGGCTGATGATGTCAATGCTACAGATGTTGAGTTTGTTCCATGTAGTGCATTGAATAGCTCAACAGAAGAATTTAGCAAGAAGACATTAGAGTTGATTAACTTTCTCAAAGTTCATGAGCTGACTTATCCATTGCCATCTGTGACTAAAAGTCAGTGGATCAACTTTTTCCAATTAATCATCAGGAAGCAAGTCGTTTCATCAATTTAATCAAATCTCCAAACACAAAAAGAGATTTTTTTGATGAGGCCAATCCAACCATATCCCAATTAGAATGGGAGAGTTTTCAATATGTGATGAAAGTTTTTGAGTCATTTGGCATAGACTTCAAACGAACATCCAAGCTATCAGTAGCAAAGGCCACAGTCAATAAATCTCTTGAAGAAGTGCTGAAAGATGAATTCATCAACTTTGATTCAATAATCAAGCTTCCACCAAGGTTGACTTGTGAAAAGGGCAAAATCAAGACTTTGCAGTTGTTTTGAACCTTCTCAGAAAAGGGTCCCATAACCATGACTTGAACCAACCTGCCAAGAAAGATTGATTTCAAGTCATCTCTAGAAATGAATGAGTGGTCCAAGAGATCCAGCAAGAAAACCTTTAAGCCGTCATTATCATTTCCAGGTAAAGGCAATCAAAATATCATAATTTTGTTGCCTCAAACCATCAAGGAATTAAATGGATGTCCAGTACCTCATGTACACCCAATTCCATATTCAAAATTCATCATATATAAAGATCTACCAGATTCAAGTGGATGGGAAGAAGATGTAGTGATGAAGCTTTGTGGACCCAACTGGTGCAAGAATGCACCCCAAAGGAATGTTTCAACTTCTCTTGAGTATGAAATTGAAGAGAGGAAGAAACAGCTGGGATTTGATAAAATGCATGACGAGGATCCATTTTTACAAGAGATGGTGCTGCATAATTTGTGCATGGTTTCTATCTTTGGTTGCAACAAGCCTTTGGATAATAAATGCAAGCAGAAGGCAGTCTGGTATCAAGACAAGCTGTGGAAATCAAATGTTTGGATTTTTGGGAGGTGCACCTTTGATTAAACACTCCTCAAATCCCATGAAAAGATTGCCAAGTACCTAAAAAGTATACCAAGCCATTTGAAGTCATTACAATGTTGTTTGACAATTCCCTCTCAAGGAGATCAAGTCGCATCATAATAAGGGATGGGTTAGTATCCCTAGAGAAGTCAAGTCAAAAATCTGTGAGATTGCTGACAAAATCAAGGATGTCACCAACCAATCAATCATGCTATGTGTCATAACAATAAAAGTGCTCATTTATTAAGTGTTCATGGTGACAACACAAAAGGATTGGTGACTAATATTCCATGCAATATCCTGTTTGCCTTTGACAAGCGCTTATTTGATTATTCATCTTGAACATTGTTTGCATGTCAAGAAGAAATTAATTTTGGGGTTGGTCAAAGATACACTGATAAGGATGAACACTTGAATTGGTATCAACGGTTCCCTTTTCAATGTGAGATTGTTTTTGAGAACAATGATTATCAGTGCATCCTTGGTGCATTCATGAAGATGTGTTATAAGGTCCTCATTCCATCTGGACATGACACACTGATAAAATACATTCCAAAATGTATGAGACATCATACAAGAGCATTCAAAATGTCAAAAATGTTGAAGGATTCTAAGTGTGGGATACTCAAAAAGGAACAATATTTTGCTGATGCAAAGAGTTGGATCATGAACCATGCATACACTGAGCAGCCATTTTTAGTAGCCATTAGGGGCAAGATGTATTCCACTGGTCATTGCATTGGGATAATGCAAAACATGGCTGTTGATGCAACATTGATGGATGACATTGAGTTAAGTTGAGATAGCCTAGATGAGGTACTGGGAGAGACTGTCACAGATATCATATGGTTTAAAACATATTATCCATCATCTAACAGAGTTAGACCTAGTCTGTCCATCCAAATAACTACAGATAGCACACACAAAGGTTATCATGATTCATCAGTAAAACTTTTGCATCATGTCAGCGAATATCCGATTTTGCATTATCACACAAAGGTTACAATGATTCATAAGTGAAACTTTTGCATCATGTCAGCAAATGTCCAATTTCACATTATCTAATTCAGTGCAAGATTCTTTTCAAAACCTGTGCTGGACAGCAAGTACTAGGATCCTTTGTCAAGCTTGTAAGTTAGACTTTGTCACCTGAGGCATATGCTGTGTTTGCAGAAAGGGTTAGAGATTTACAAGGAGAATTGTTTGTAGGCATCAAGATTTGTAATTCTGTTTTGAATGATATTCAATTGGGGTGCTTGTAGAAATACAAAAATATCACAGATATCAAAACAATGATAAAAATATGGATCATGGAGTATGCTGTGTACACTAGAGAAAATTATTCTTAGATTTGCATTGGCATTATCAATAACATGATTGTGGAATCACAGTTGTTGGGAGGCATTGATCTGAATGAATGCAATTTGGATTGTAGACCGGATAATGGTGATGTCAAGTTGATGTGGTGTACAACATTCCACCCACACAAAGACAAGATGAAAAATGGACTAGCACTGTCTACTATGCACCAATTATGGAAGTTGAGAAAATAATGTTTATCATAAACATTAAATAGTAAATGAGATCTAAAATATATCATGTGAAATCTAAGGCAGTCCATCGTCACCATTGGATTTAAGAACATCCCAATCAGAGTATATAACAGAATACTGCATTTGGAATTCTTCGTTTGAATTTGTAAGAGGAAGAATTATTGCACCAACAGACACATTTTTTCAAATATATTACATCTTCACTGAATTTACAAAAATACATACCTGATTCATATTGTTCATCTACACTGATATAAGCTTGCAATGCTAATAAGCCCAGCATCTTGTCAGGATGACAATATACCACAATGACATGTTTGGGATGTTGTGGATGATGATACCCGCTGATCATGTTCCCATTCTTGAATTGATTAATATTGTGGCTCTGCTAGTATATGTACAGAAGATGCCATTACATGGCATACTCAGAGCTGCAACTGGTGGATCCAAATTGTACACTATCAAATCAAACTTGTTAGATTAATGTACCTCAGTTAATTTGTCTAACATGAATGACTGGGTCTGATACATATTTACCTGTTTCTGCTTGATCAACTGTATGTAACATTCTCAAGAACCATCCCAGTAATCTTGCAATGATCCAAACTGCTCAATATGCTCTGGAAAATTCAGTAATGTCACATAGTTACCTATGGACAGCCAAATTGGTATAATGGTTTCATCATGAGTGGCCTTGCAGAATTGATGTCAACAATCCAAGAACAACTTGATATGTTGCAATTGTTGTTGTGATGATGTTTGACACCATGTAGTCATTGTTCCATGTATATATGGAAATACATGTGCCATACCAAAACACCATTCAGACAAGTAGTTGGTATTTGGTAATGGCTGTATTTGTAGAAACTCAAGACGGAATGTTTGCAATTGTGCAATGTATGTATTGGCGTGACTGATGAATTTTTTCCACAATCTAGCTTCAAATATTTGTCACCAACCTCAATGATGTTTTTGACTATCCCAAGAAACAATGGATGAATTGGTGCCTCAATGAAGATATCCAATGATACAGCAGTTTTCCATGATTGTGGTATTGGGCATTTGATGTCATCATTGGCACATACTGCATCCTGCTTTGCAGTATCATACACAGTCTTGCTGATTGTTTTTTCAGTCCAATAGAATGTAGATATGCATTACATTGTCCTTTGGACCAATTTCCAAGTCTCATCTCCATTCCTGCTAACTGCACACAATGTGACAACCACTCAAATGATGATTGATGTGAAACAAGATATTGTTCATTTAAATTGTGATTCAATTTATGTTCAATGTTGACATCTGTGTTGTTGGATAACTGTGAAATAGTGCATAGTATGTAGATGCATTAGGATGATCAAATTTGTCCCAACCAGTGCAGTTGTTACATTGATGCAATGGTTGCCCACTTTGGCAATGCCGCACTCTGGATTTGTAACACAAATCACATGATGGCAATGTAGTAGCTTTGTATGT